>OX632361.1:33593006-33859816 GCA_951751655.1 Ophion costatus
TTATCGAAAGTTTCAGTCGATGTGATCGTATTGTTTTTAAGTTATTAATTATTTAGTGCAAGCAGTTGCTAAAAGTACGAAAACACGAAAAAAGGTGAGCTACACGCAGTGATAAAATACCTGTGCCTGAAAAACAGCTGTTGCCTTCGAAATCCTTGACCACCCACCATATTCTCTGGACTTAGTCCCAAGTGATTTTCACTCACTTTCAAAATTAAAGGAGCATAATTCCCTAAGTGATTTTCACTTACTTCCAAAATTAAAGGAGCACATGCGGAAGAAGAAATTTGACGATGATATTTATTTCGAAAACTCTCAATCACACAATATTTATCGAAAGTTTCAGTCGATGTGATCGTATTGTTTTTAAGTTATCAATTATTTTGTTCGAGTTGCTAAAAATACTAAAACATGAAGAAAGGAGAGCTACATGCAGTGATAAAATACCTGTGCCTGAAAAAAAGCTGCTGCCTTCGAAATCCTTGACCACCCACCATATTCTCTGGACTTAGTCCCAAGTGATTTTCACTCACTTTCAAAATTAAAGGAGCATATCCGTGAGAAAAAATTGGCCACGATGACACGGTTATGGCTGCCGTAGAAGAGTTTTTCGAGAGCCAAAAAAATGTTTTCTAGGAAGGAATAAGAAAGCTGGAAAAGAGGCATTTTAAATATATAGAAGTAAAAGGAGATTGTGTAGAAAAATAAAATATTTTCGTTCGAACTTTCTTATTTATATTTTTATAGCAATTTCAATAACAATTTTGATTTATCCTCATTCGTATCTTTCCCTCACGACAAAAAATCCTCAAATATTTTCATCAAACCCATTCTTCCCACTGCTAGTCCCCATGCATACAAATTTTTTTCATTCCTTCGCATTATTGCAATTAAGGTTCGAACGGTTCCTGCATTTTTCTCTTTCGATGCAAACGAACGGAGTGAAAAAATCCTGAACACGCGAAAGATGCGGCTCGCGTTGGTTTTCGCGCGGTCGGAGAAATGCATACCAGGCGTATCAGCGACGCCGATAACCCAAAGCCCACGTACGCCCCCTTAACCCCGTGCCAAAAAGTCTTTCTTCCGAGGGCATCGAGCCGCTTGATTAATACCCCGGTAATTAGTTACCGCTGCAACCGCGAGTTACAGATATTATTATGCTAATTACGTCCTCGACGTTGAGTAATCGGTTGCACGTGTACGAACGGCGCGCGGCACGCAACCCACATATCTTCGAAATGTATTACAGTCTTGTTGATGCTGCGCGTTCCTCTCACCATGCATGTGTACATTTGTACACGTACACGCCACCATATCGCATCGCTCATTCCCGGCGTCCGCTCGATTTCCTCGCTTCTTCGATCTCCCGTTCGCTAATTAAGTTCGCGAATCCCTGACCAATCGGCAATTGCCGATATGGTCGAGGGGACGAGAGATTGCGATGGAATAAAAAAATCCTGGTCACCGATACTCGAGAATTCGTTGCTGAAAATCGAAGATTTCGAAAATCTCGATGTTTTTGGGTGAAAAGTGAAGGAAAGGTGGAAGGTCGATAAGACAGCTGTAGCCCTGGATCTGATACGCCCTTTTTTTACCTTGCGACGTATGAACGCGGTGATAATGGGCTATTAGTTGGATGGGTGACCGCTCACTCGTTTAACGAGCGGGAGGAAGTTTCACTGAAATGGTAACAGAAGTGAAATTCGGTAAAATATAGTTATTTGAGATGACACGGGTTTATTCAGTTTCCCTGTGCCCTTGTGCAAATCGGCAACACCCTCTGGCAGGGAGGAGGAGGAGAGGGAGAGGAGAGGGGGAGTCAGGAACTGGAAATAGTGAAGTGACAAATGTGGGGTAAAACTGAAAGGGTTGGGACTGTAAAATTTTGCAAGGACATATGAAGGGAGATTGGAAAGGGTATGAGAAGTTTTTATCGGCAAGGGAGAGGCTCATACGTAAGAATTATAATTTTATTGGACATTCGTGAATGAAAAAACCATTTTGAAGCAAAAAACAAGTGAATATTAGCTATAGCACCTAAAGTTCAAAGTTCTTCAAAGTAACTTCGTTTTAAAAAAACACACTGTTCAATCGTGTTCGACATTGAAGGGGAAAATCCCTTCATAACGTAATGAAGATCTCATGGCCGGAAATGAACTACACGAGGAACCTAACGGACTATTTTATGGCCCCGGAATCGCAGATTGATCGGTAGATCATTCAGTCACAACATTTTCGAGACTTGAAACTTTAAACACGTTTCTTTCATAGATTTTGTATGCTCGCGTTTCAATTCGTCGCGAAGGTGTGAAAAAAATATATTTTGAAAATCGACGATCGTCAACGACTCGTATTGATTGTTAACTTCAATGACCCCTTTGGTGTTTAGACTTCGGATGGACCATTTCAGCTAGAGAGTGTCCACCGCCAAACGTGGCGAAAAAAATTCATCATCTTCCGGTGGCGATGTCCCTGTTGTTTTTCTGTATTTTATGGTAATTTTTTTCAAGGCGGTTATCCCATGTGGCAGGTTCAAAAAATCGAAAAATTCTTTTTCACACGAATTGCAAAAAATGTATGCCCGTTATATGTACCCGGCATATCGGACTAATGGTGAGTCAACACTTTCTTTGTGTAAATCGTACTTGAACTGTTAAACGCGTTTTTCTCAAAACTGTATTTTACGAATTGGCTTTCATGGTATTTCAAAAACTATTGAACGGATGTCGCGCAAATTTTTGTGGTATAGTCGGCGCATCGACAGTTTTCACCCAAGCCAGAATATTTCTGATACGTGCCATAGTTTTTTTAAGGTGGAAAAGTCGAAAAAAATGACGAAACTTGAAACTTAATTTAAAAAACCGAAGCGAAAATTCCATTTTTAATATTTCTACTTTATTACTCTAGTTTCGGCGATAGCCTTAGGTCTACAAACAAAAATGCCGTTTGATTATTTTATTTCAGATGAGCAAAACTTCCGCAATCATGACAGCCGTCGTCACCAACTTTGTTCACCCATACGTGTCTTCCACAAGGAGTAAAGTCGATTCAGCTCGTTATTTTTGTTCGACCAAATTCTGAGGGACGGTAAAAATGTTAACAAATGTGTGATAAAAATTCCACGATGTGTTTTGATGATCCACCCAGAAAAAAATCCCAAAAAAGTGACAAAAAAAACTGTCACATGGGATGACCCCGTTAAAGGCTCTCCACACATGTACCTGTGTATTGAAAAAAACGCGCTTCATTCCCACCATCCGTGTCCGAGACAATAAATTCGGCATTTGTCAATTTTTCCGGTCCTCTAGGTAGCCCCCCCCCCCCCCCCCGCAGCCGCAAAAAATTGAAAAACCATCCAATCCTCAGGATCTTCCTTCTCGACCCTTCAAATTCCCGGAATTTCACAATCGTTCGATCGAATGCGTGCAGATCGAAGCTGGCGGAGTTATCACGCCATCTCCGCTGGGGCTCCTGAAAGGCCCGTCGTTTTTCTCGCACTGGGGCAAAAGGAGAGAAGTGTGTACGCAGGGAGGAAGGGCGAGGAGACGAGGAAGACCGCGAAGGCACGGGAGGCCGAGCTGTCCAGCAGTGGCGTGGTGATGGCGGCTTGTTTAAGGCCCCACAGGCCGCAAAAATGATTCGTCCGTGCAACCGCAGCCTCGGCGTCCCCGCGCCTCTCGTCTCCTCTCGCCCTCACGGTATTTATCGTTCGTCTCTTTCGCTTCTTACCCGGCTTCCCGTAGTATTTACGATTACGTTGCGCAACTTGGCATTACGCTGTGCTTTTGTTGCACGCCAGGATAGCACGGCCCATCAGGGACAGCAGCGCCTTCACCGAGGCTTGCAAACGATCCCGTCGATCGGGGCCAATAATAAGGGCAGGAAATAAGTAGATAAAACAACTGGACCATATATCGTTAGCTGGGAAAAGATGCGTATTGTAGCAAGGACGAGGGCTAGGGGTGGGGGGGGTGGTCTGTGGGGAAAGGTGGAAGGGGAGGAGGGACGAAGGGGTTCAACGATCGCTGAGTTAAGGGGTTAACCCCACTTGCGATTTTGAAAAAATCGATTTTTTTTATTGCATTCTTTTGAAGTATAAGTATCTGAGAATATGTCCTGAAAATTTCAAGTCGATCCGAACAAAATTGACTGAGATATGAGCGTTGAAAAAGAAGAATCCGTGAATTGAAGAACTGAAATTGAAACTTTAAACGCGTTTTTCTCAAAATGGCATTTCTGAAGTCGGTGACCAAGATTACTCGAACACTAATGAACCGATCTTCTTGAAATTTTGCAGACTTATTTAATACATAAAAATGTAGTCTTTAATCGACCGATTTTTTTTTTCGAAAAAAATGGCCGTTTTATAGCCGAAAAACGGCCGTTTTTTTCGTTAAAATCGAACCATTAACTTTGACTGTCCGCCATTTTGTGAAAAGTGAATATTTTTTAAAATCCTTCGATTAAAGACTAGTTTATACTTATATTTGACTAAATCCATCCGCATTTTTTTTTCAGATGTTCCACTTCGCCGCAATGTTGGTCACCGCAAACCGTGTATATAAAAACATTATTTCATTGACGGCCATTTGCCACTAAACAATGTAATATTTTTCAATAAAAAAATTCCTGAAAGTTCTTCAAGATGCGTTCTTTAAGATGGTATATTGATCGATTGAAAAAGTTTTGTAGTTTTCTTTTAAAAAATTCATGAAAAAGGCCTTTTTTGCGCTACAAGTGGGGGTAACGCGTTAAGGATGGTTAAGTTAGCTGGGAAAGGATGCGTATTGTAACAAGGACGAGGGGTGAGGGTGGGGGGGTGGGGTGTGGGGAAAGATGGAAAGGTAGGAAGGAAGGAGGGGCAATGATCGCTTGGTTAAGGATGGTTAAGTTAGCTGGGAAAGGATGCGTATTTTAGCGATGACGAGGGCCGAGGGTGGGGGCGGGGGGGGAGAGGAAAGGGAGGTGGGGCAACGATCACGGTCAACCCACTTGGAGAATCCTCCGAGACCAAATTCTCTCGTCGGTACAACGTAACCGCGAGATCGAATTCCAGGGCTCCCCATGAGCGCGCTTCGTATCCTTAAGGGAAGACACGGTCGCTCATCGGCGATGCCGATATATGCGAGCAAATATCAACCGCAAATACGATAACCCCTTTTTTTATACTCCACCATCCATACCGAGTATCTCGGGTGCAGGACGATCTTCGCTTGCAGGACCAGCGACCGTTTTGTTTAGGGGCCGTATATAAATTACATCATTTTGAAATAGGGGAGGGGGGTCTGGTAGTTGGATGACGGTAACGATCATTTAATTATGACGATAGGAAGGATAGGATGATTTCGGGGGGGTGGTCAAAAATCGGCAAAAATAGATGACGGAATCCGGGGACTGCCCCGTATGTGCCCCCCCCCCCCCCTCGCCCTGTGTGTCTCCCGCCACCGAGAGTCCAAAGATCGTCGGCCCTGGGCACGATCGGGTGGGGACCAGATACCGCTATCTCATGATGATAGGTTCAGTTCGCGTATAGTCAGTGGAGAACGTCGTCAATTGTCTTTTGATCGGTTTCAACCTCGTGCCGATCTCTCCCGATTCCATAATGAACGGGAGGCCCGGCGTCGACGCGGAAGTCACGGGGATATCTGAATGGGGGCCACCACTTGGGCGAGTGAGAATGAAGCAATAAAGGACCTCGATCCTGAACGATCGATCGATCGACGAGCGAGAAAGAATGGCGAACTCCTCCTCCCCCGGACCTGTGCCCGTCCGCACTCTCGACGCTTCGGCTCGATCGGAAACGTGAATCGAACGGCAGTCTTTCACGTATCGACAGGCCGAGACCTATGTTTATTTTGTTCAAAGTGCACCGTCCCCGCCCTCCTGAGCCGAAAAACTAAATGCTCATTTCATCGTGTAGCATCTAATCTCATTCTTCCGAAACACCCATTTAGTTGTTTTAAGGCGGGATTCTACTTTGAAACCATGAAAAAAACGCTATTTTCGTGAATTTTTTCTGAGAATACTATTAAAGATATCGATATGGGGTTTAAACTGTTCAATAAATACACTCTTTAAGTACATAAAAAAAAAAATTTAAATGTATTTTATTCATTTTTTGTACACGTAAAATATGTTTAAAGCCAACGCCTCGAAAAGCAAGTACCGTTGCCGTGGTCGTGAAATCTTCCCGACGGATGGTCTGAAACAAAAAAATCAAATAGTTTCATGTTCAGTATGTCTTCAGGAACCGACCTAACTAGATTATTTTATATACGTGCAAAATTAACAAAATGGCGGCTAAAATACGAAAAAAATGCGTTTTTTTTGGGTCTTTTTTTGCAATAAAAAAATAGTTCTAATCAAAATTTTAAGTTGATTGTAGTTAGGTCGGTTGGTACACACATATAGAATATGTGTTCCAAATTTCATAAGGATCGGTTCAGTACTTTTTGAGTTATCACGACCACGGTACTTGAAAATGTCGTTTCGAGAAAAACGCGTTTAAAGTTTTGGTGAGTGATAAATCGTAGAAAAAATTATCTTACCCTCAATCAGCGATGCCTGGGCCATATAATATGCCTTCGACGTGTTCCAGGTGGGTGTTTTCATCCAATTTAGCCTTTTCAAAGTTTCAAAGTAGAATCCCGCCTTAAATGGAGTGTTACTTTTTTGTCTCGATTTTGATCGACCAACAAATTTCCGTATTCATCGTACTGAACGTTCAATCCCAAAGTACTTCACAAACTGTGGCGATATATATTTATAGTATTTTTTATGCTCGTCACCGAATATGCAAACATTTTTCGAAATCCTGCTTATCTCGATCTTTTTACGCCTTAAATCATATAAACAATTTTTTTCGTTTAGTTTAGTTTCGTTTCGTTTCTCAATTTATTTTTAATTTAATTTTATTAATTTACATAAAAAATATATATAGATATTTTAAAAAAATGAAATAAATATATATATTTGACATAAATTTAAGAACCATAGTTAAGTTATAGTTTCAATTTTTCATTTATAACAAGTAATGCAACAATATGAATACAAACAGATATTAAATAACATTATTTTTTACGTCTTAAATTATATATATTAAGTGAAAAATTAATTCGGTGCCCTTTATAAATGTTGTTTGTTAACTTCAAAGGCAGCGAATTAATTTGTACATTAATACATAAATTTGTCCAATATATATGTACACATAACATTTGAGACGTAAAAAACTAACATTAATCATTACTACTATTTATTTACATTATTATATAAATTATATATAATTGAAGACGTCAAAAAACTAATGTTACTTAATATTAGTTTTCATGTATTTATATTATTATATCACTTAATATGAATAAAAACTTTAAATTATACAAGAAACTATGATGTTTAGCCAAAATTGGGAAAAATGTTTAAAAATGACTTGCGCCGTCTTGATTAACCTATAGGGCTTATTTTTCACGTGAATTTGTTCTTTCACGATGTTCCAATATTTTTACTTTGGGCCAAAGAAAAATATCTTTTTTCGTAGCTCGATTGAATGCTTATTTAAAGAAAACAAAAATTAGCCACGAAAAACACAAACCCCATAGCTTATTTTTCCACTCCGGTCCGTAAGAAACTCAGTTTTCCAGAGCTCCCTCCAAGTTGCACAGATGCTCGATGGCCACAGATCAAACGAGTGTGCTGTAGTTTTATCTTGCCCAACTGCGATTTCATCGTCCGATCTTTTTCACATCATCATCGCGTTCTTCTCTTCCTCCTCGACATTCCGAAGTTGACTTGAGGCCGGGTCAAAAATCTCAAGAGCCGTTTGTTTTGCTCGGTGAACTAATAAAAGTGAACGATTATGGGCCGATTGTGTTTATGCGCGATCGGTAGGTGGAGAAACAGGAAATGCACGAACGACAGGACCAAGGAGGTGATTCGGGACTCGTTTCTTGTCGGACGCGATGGCCAAAACCGGTTCTCAGATGGAGGACGGTGCAACGAACGGTTGCATCGGCAGCAGAAACGTTCATCGATCATCCATTGAAATGTAACTCTTGGCATTTTGTAATTAACGAGCCTACTCCCTTCGGCCGTCCGTTGCACGAGGTGCGGTCTCATAGACCCTCGCTGAGATGGAATATTACCGCACGACTTTTGCATCGAGTAGAGAGTGCAGATAGAATTTGCGATAAGAATTGCATCGGGACAAAAAAAATGAATTTGCATCTCAAAATTGGATTCTCTCGGCTGGATATGAATCAGCGAGAGGAAAACTAGACTTTTTCTATAATCTTCTGTAATCAAACGTCAATTTTGGAAGCATGGTCCGACGATATTTCAGCCCAATACTTGGATGGGTGACCGCTCAGCTGTGGCTGGCGCGCCATCTACCGAGCGAGCGGTCTCTTTGGTGATCTCCCGATGGAGAACCGGAAGTCGGTAAAATATGGCTGTATGGACACGGGTTTTATCCAGTTTCCCTGTGCCCTCTTGTAGGTTCGATGCTGCGTAGTGAATTATGATTTGAAAAAAATAGTGCACTGAGAGCTGTGGACTAGAGTGTACGAAGGTTGGAAATGAAATTTATATTTAAGGGGGGGGGTACCGCTAGGTGGGGAAAAAATTTGCTGATTTTCATGATTTCTTTTTAAGGAAAGATTTGTTTATCCTTAGGCTTAGGGTATGTTTTATTATTTCTTTTGGCTAAAAGTAATAATGAAACTGCCATTTCAAAACTGGCGTGACGTATAGCTAAAAAACGAATCGATCGATTCAGATGAAATTTGGTATAAATCTTTCTATATCTGTCTAAAACATGACCCTAAATGTGTTCGAAAAAAACATATATTGTTTGCACAATGTAGCCATTTTTTTTAGGAGAGATTTTTTTATCCTATTTCAGACTTAGGTTATGTTTTATCGTTTCTTTTGGCTTAAAGTCATAATAGAACTCTTCTAAGCTGCATTTCCAAAACTGGCGTGACTTATTGCCAAAAAACTGATCGACCGATTCTGATGAAATTTGGTATAAATCTTTCTAACCTCATTATCTAAAACATTACCCTAAACGTTTGTGAAAATTTGAAAAAGGGTATATTTTGTTGCAAAGTGTAGGCGTTTTTTTTCGAAAAATTCAGTGTTTTTGTTTAAAACCTCACCATTTCATCGATGTTCAAAATTTCTCATTTTTTCATGGGTTATATTCTGCGGATGAGTGTTAAAAAACGAAAAATCTTCGTTGGTTGTTTATCAGATTAATCTTGCCGACGCTACGTATCACGCCGTCTGACAACATCCGCCGCAACCCGTTTAGAAGACGGTGCCATACCTCCGCCATTTTTAAACAATAATAAAAACTTTAAAAACACCATGTAACAGCCGAAATTAGTAATAAAGTATACCCTAAGTCTCAAAAATGGTGGAGCAATCTTTCCTCTTTTAAAAAATCATGGCATCGTAATGAAAATTGGCAATTTTTTTCCTCGCCTAAAGGTATCTCCTCCCTTAATTAATTACAATGTTAATAATTCCCGCACGTCTTACCAACCGATCCAAAAGTCATATTCTACGCGAAAGATTTTCAAAAATTTGAAAATCCTTCAAATCAAATATCCTTCGCCGACAAAAGAAAGCTCAAGGTTGCACGGGGGGGGGGGGGTGCTGGAGAGCTATCGGCAAAGATTCGAGGAGATTACCGAAAAATCGAGTACCTGGACACAATGTACCGAAAGCTATAGTACTCGATTCGTCGACGATCCGTGACACGAGTGTCGCTCTGTAGAGGCTCGTTCACCCGGCTCTTTTCTTTTCTCCTTTTATCTCTTGTTCCGAACGAGCAGCCGTTTCACGTCAGCAAACATGTCACGGATGGTTTGCGCATTAATATGTCTTGCCGAACAGGCCGTGCGGCACACGTCCACAAACCCGCTGCGTCATCCAACCGAAAATCGATCGTAAAAATTCATTTGGAAATATGATTGGTATTCCCGAGTGAAAAAAATTACCGCGTAACTTTGGTGATACGTTCATCGTGAAAAAAGTGGACTTTGTGGTATCGCGATGACTTGGCTCGATGGGAAGTTGATTTTGATAAGAGTTCATTTAGCTGACCAAACGGTTGGCTCAATAAAAGCACTGTCGATTTCGTAATTCCTTGGTGGAAACATCGGATAATACGATTGACGTATTCGCGTCGGCATAGCTGACTAAATCGATGATTTTCCTACTGCCAAGCACGACACATCAGAAGAAAGCCAGTATCCAATTTACTGAAAGTACTGGTAACTCTGCTCCTGCCATTTGTCGTCTGATTGTAAATATTAGGGGAACAAATGAGCTTTCGGCCTGAGGATTAAAAAAATAAACGTAAAAATTATTTATGAAAACAAATTTTATTTATAAACTCTTGAATTAAAAGTGAAAAAAAGTAGTATATGAAATTAATATAAAAGAAAAATAATATTCAGCATATGAAGTAAAGCTACAGAAAAACCCCTATCCTTGGTCACTGATCAAAGGTGCAAACAGTACATATTTAATAAAACTTACATAAACATAAATTTAAATATTTTCTTAAATGCTTGAGGCTTTATTTAAAGTGTAATGACATTTTATATTTACATAAAATACTTACAGACAATATTTACATTTTTTAAAGTTCTATGTTTACGTAAGTTTTATTGAGTATGTACTGCCTGCGCTTTTGATCAGTGACCAAGGATGGGGTTTTTCTGTAACTCCACTATTCAGCTTCATATACTAAACATTATTTTTTACTTTTCAGTGTCTATAGTTTATAAATAAAAGCTTGCTTTTGAAAAGGATTTTTTACGTTTATCTTTTTATTTTGTGCTTTTTAGCATTAGAATTTGTTTAATTATCTGTCTTAATCCCTTAGCTTGTGCGTATTCATCTGTTTGATATTAAACATTTTATTTACATTGGCTATTCACATGTTACATGTTATTTATTTTATGGCTCCATGGACCATATTATTGTATCGTCACCGAAGATACATAGGTATGCCAAATTTCAGCTCAATCAGGCACCAGCAAGTGTTTGAAAAAAGGATTACAAATTTTGAACCGGAAAGATATACGAACCAACCAAGTTAAATAAAAGCGTGTAAAATACAACTGTATTGAATATTTGATCGAAACATTTTTTTCTCCACGTCAGGTGTCATGTAACATCAACCTAGTAGACTATTTTTCCCGTCTGGCATCTAAACATAACCGAAAAATATACACCGTAAGCACAATGGGCAAAATGAGTTGCAATAACGCGCATATTAGACACTGTATGCTTTTCGAAAAAAAAAGGCCGAGGACTTATTCGTACATCTAACGATCATGATATAGTTGTAGGTAATTGTCAAATATCTCCATGTTATTGAAGTTTGTATCGTTGAAACGCAACGGAAATTCTTTTTCATTTTTTTCTCCCAATTCATTATTCTCCAAAATGATTCTCGATAGATTCAGGTCGTAGCTCTGTAATGACGATCCAGAGAAAATTTTGCCGTGGCTTCGAACTATCAAAAAAAATTGGCGATTCGAAAAAACAAATATTTTCGTTGCGTTCCAACGCTGGAAACTTCAGTATAACATATTTCCTGAGTTCCAACCGAGCCCATGCGGATCATATATAATATTATATGTAATTGCAATAATGCATAACTGTAATTACTAATACCAAATAAATCAAAAAATAGTAAATTCAGTTCGACAATGACGAACATGAGTCAAATCTAAATGACAGAGTTGCGAGGATAATTTTTTTCGCGACGTTGCAGAAGAACAATCTTTTCTGGTTAGCAAATGGTACGCCACTTGTGCGATGTCCCAACGACTAAAAAGAGAGTCCTTAAGACGCGCGGAAGGAGTGATCTTGATGGGCATTGTCAGAGGTAGAGGAGAAAACCTCGAGAACCTCTTCGCTTTCTTCAGTCACGATGGATCCCTTTTTTCAAGTACTAAGCGAGCGCGCACATCCATTGGAAGATCTGAGAGCAGCCTTTCTTCATCCCTGATCTCTTTTATTTTCTTCCCTTTTCCCTCTCACCTCCGCATCCCTGGTAAAAGACCCACCCTCCCATGGCCCTGACCGTGGACTCGAAAATGGCCAGAGTTCTTCACCGCAGAATCGGCTTTGAGAATTTAATCGGTCGGCTTGTCCAGAGACTTAAGTTGCCGGGGGAAGAAACAAGCTACACCCTATCCAAATATCGGTCAATCCTGAAGAGCGGGGTCGTTGAACGGTGACCCCTAGGGCTTACTTCTCAATAAACTTCGGCTCCTCTCGACCTCAATTTTTTCCTCCTGAGCCTCGTGTCTTGCGCGGTGAATGAAGCATTCCTATTGACGCAACGAGAAATTAAACTACCCCGAACAATTTGGAACACCCCTCAGCTGTGCAATGGACATATCTACGGATTATTCTTTTTTAAGGCCTTAGGCCACAGTAACGGGTATAAAATCATGTGCAAATTTAACCATTTTTTTCGTATGAAAAAGTGATTCACGCATAACATTAATTACATATCTATTTAGTATGAATGTCAAGCCGCTGGAAAATATACATTTTTTTTTTCGATGTACAAAATCGCCGACTACTCGAAACTTCTCGAAACAGCTTTTTTCCAATTGGCGTGACAAATAACTTCAAGAATTTTCACTCGATTTACTTCAAGTTTAAAAGTTATCTGCCTAATTGCATTTCGCAGAGAAGTACGTACGGAAGTTCTGATTAATCGAAAACTTTTCATTTTATGAGCAGTTTATGAGCAGAAAAGTCATTTCTTAAGGAAGCTTTCCAGTGTGACAGCCCGAAAAATCGCTGTTTTTCGCAATTTTTTTTTTTAAAGAAAAAATAATCTAATCGGTCTGGTTTTTTTTGTTGTATATTAATTGGGTATTGAAGAATACAAAACAATTTTTTAAAGATCGATTTATTTATTAATTAATATCTATAAAAATGATGAAACAATTCCCAGGTAGGATTTTAAAGTCGCGCCTACGTTGGCGCAACGACGCTTGCCGGCGTTAGGACGTCGGCCCGACTCTGTTCGCCAACGTCGTTTTGGGGTCCAATAAACGTCCAAATGATAACGTCGGCCCGACGATCCTCCCAAACGTTGCGCCACAATATTTAATCGATGTTGGCCCTTCGTCGATTGCAACGTCGGCCCTACGCCGATTGTTGCGTCGGCCCTGCGCTGACTGCGGTATCGATCCTACGTCGATCACCGCGTCGACCCTACATCCATTGCGGCATCGAACCTACGTCGTTTGCGCAATCGACCCTACGTCGTTTGCGACGATGGCACTACATTTACGAGAGGGTGTTTAAAGGAATAGCAGATTGACTATTTAAAAGAAAAAAGACATAGCATTAATAGAAATTTATTGTCAGTGATTGACGTATTGATGTCTAGCTTAGGTTATAAATATATTCAGTCTTATAACTTCATAAATATATTCAGTCTTACAACTTCATAAATATATTCAGTCTTACAACTTCATAAATATATTCAGTCTTACAACGTTATTAATATATTCGGTCCTACAACGTTATAAACGCTAGAATGGTAACAAAAATGTGAAGAAGGCCCAAAGGAACTATCAATCGTGTCTGCTCCCGAAACATACACGGAGAGAATTTTTAAGTATTTTTTACGGTGAAATCTCCGTAAAAATTACATTAAAAATTTGAAACCGGTGACAAATGTGCACATAGTCAAAAATTGACACTAGCTTTTAATATTTTGCTTTCATTCATGTAAAAATTTAAGCAAGTAGCATAATTTTTTATATTTCTTTCAGTAAAAATTCTGACACATTCTCGTGTAGAATTTTAACAATGGGCTGCCTCACAAATTCCAAGTTTCTACAGTAAAAATAACCTGGACAAACTTGAAATTTCTAAAATCCCTAGCGAAAAATGAATTCCCTATGATTAAATAAATACTCTATATACTGTATTTCTGAACATTTGTGTTCTTGATTGCTACTTATTTTAGCATATCATCTTTCCGTACCATTGTAGACGTCCTTTATCGAAGTTTCTTTTCACGTTTCTTTGTTTTCTTGCGTACAACTGCGTAGAACACGTTAGACTGCACGAGACCACGAGGCTTTCTTGGCCCATGTTTCGTACTATAATGCGCATGCGCGGTACCGCTGTTGCTAAGCAACGCGGGTCGGCGTCGTTCGTGCTCGTCATACTGCGTCATACGTAAGCCCACTCTACAGCTTGCGTTCACGTATACGCACGCTCGCACACAGAGCTCACGCGTACGGTCAGGCGACCTAGCCCTAACCGATTTTACTATAAAGAACGTAAAATTCCGGTGGACGCACGGAAAATTTCGGCTTCCTTTTTTAAATTTTTATGGAAAACACGCAAATTTCTCAATGTTCCACTGAAAAATTTCATTTATATTAGCACTTTTTTAACTTATTGTCGTAATCTTTACGTTTCATGAAATTTTACTATTAATTTCAGTAAAAATTCTGGAAAATATTTTAAATTTCTGTTACGCAAAAGTAAATTTTGATTCATTTCCATGAAAATTTATAATTTATTTCGTAAAAACCTGAAGAATTGCACATTTGTCACCGAGTTACTGTGATTTCACCGTAAAAATTACTTAAAAATTCTCTCCGTGTAGCTGTTAGAAGTTGATTGGTGGGCAGAAGCGTTAACTTCGTTTTCCTCTTTATGGAGACGACGAAACTTTTTTACGCGATTATACGAAGACCTATTTTTATCCGCCATTGGTTAAATTAATTCCACTGTAGAATATCCACACCGTTTAGGTTGCGCGCTACACAATACTGTTCAGGCAAGCTCAAAAGAAAATTCGAACGGTGGAGGTCGGGTACCAACGGTCTACTGGACTTTGTTTACGGTCAAGCATCGGTCGAGCTCTAGGTCTACAAAAAATGGTCACCTACACCCGTGCGACGATTACCGAGTGTCGGATTAAACGTGGTAGCCAACGTTGCGCGAAGTACTGATCATAACGTCGGCGCGACGTTCGAATAACACTTTCGCCAACTCTAAGCCATAGTCGCGTCCCGATCGTCGGCTGTTTATTCGACGCCGTCTTACTGCCAAGGGTTGGCTGTATTCTGGGTCTGCACACATGGCCAACTACACCCGGGCGACGACTAGCCAGCGTCGGATGAACCGTGGTGGCCAGCGTTGCGCCAACTATCAAGCGTACCGTCGGAGCGACGATCGAATAACGGTTTCGGCAACTCTGCGCCATAGTCGCCTTTCGATCGTCTACTGCCGAGCCATCGCCGCCTGATAGCCAACCATGGCTAGTACGTTTCGCCAACGCTGGCTCATCATAGGCCGTCGACCGTTGGCAGCGGACGTGTTGCCACGATACAGCCAAACGTCGGCCGTACTCGGAACGTCGTAGACCCGCACATGGGTTGTTGCAGAAAATGCACTTGGATGTGGTGTCCACGTTGGGGGTCACAATTTTGATCTGAAACAAAAAACACAAAAAGATTATTGATCGGTATATAATTGGCTTTCGTGCTATGGAGGCTTTTTTTTTTTTTTTGCAAAAATTGCGCCGGTTTGAACAAAAAGTATCGATTTTAGCATTTTTTTTGGCAGTTTTTTTTACAAAAAAATAGGAAGATGTCAAAAAAAAAAAAAGCTTCCATAGCACGATAAACAATGACGTTAAGAATATTGTGTAAAAAATTCAACTCGATAGCTTTAAAACTCTGCCCTCCAAGTTGGACACCGTTTTGAAAAATGCTGTTTCGAGAAAAACGCGTTCAAAGTTTCGCTGTAGCTGTAGCGCTCCGTTGCCTTCTTCCAAGAAATGCTGTACAGTAACCGAAATAATCTGAATTTCGGCATGAAAATTTCAGGGAATATTCGGAAGAGTGTATACTATTCGATAAAGCAAAAAAAAATCGATTTTTTGAAAAATTCACACTGGAAAGCTCCCTTAAGTTCAAATACCTACAACTTTTGAATAAAACAATATTTTTTACATTCCGTACACACTTCTCTATGTATTCTAATGTAGATTGACGATAATTTTTTGTTTTTTGTTCTAGGTAAAAAATTGTGGATGCTAAATGTCATGCCGCGGAGCGCTTAAAAAAAGATAAAAGCAAATATCGGTAGTCGGCCATTTTGTACATAAAGATATATACATATATATTTATAACAGCCTGATATTCATACTAAATAGATGTGTAATAAAATTTTATGAGCGAATCACTTTTTCATCCGAAAAAAAATTGTTAAATTCGCACATGATGTTATACCCGTTACTGTGGCCTAGGGCCTTAAAGAGATACTCTGCTTAAAGTGAAAAGGATCGGATCGTGAAAGCCCGCAAGGGTGTACGAAGGAACACGAAGGGATATTGAACGAAAGGACACGAAGGGACATTGAATGAAGGGACACGAAGGGATAACAAATAAAAAAATTCAGCAATCCAAATGCAACTAATAAATGAAGCCTTGCCAGATGAAGTTGCCTCGGACTCGATTCACCTGTCAGCCAGCTCGAAGTTGAGGACGCTCGGCAGGATTCCTCGACGTCATCAAAGCGGCTGATCCGCGAAACGATTAATCGGTAAGGATGAAGTTGCCAGCATTGTCTTGCGACCGGCCAGAAACGACCAACCAGACGGGAAAGGAATAGTTCATTTTTCAGGCTGATCGCCAACACCGCGAGGAGAAAATACTTCATCAAGGAAATATCGAAGGCGCGGCAAAAAAGGCTGAAGCGGAGGGAGAAGATTGTCAAAAGAGCGGATTGAAAGACGAAGGATAGGACGGACATGAAGACTCGCGTAAAATCTGAGGAAGAAATATAAAAATAAAACAAACACGTCTGCGGGCAAGAGAACGCGGGGAGGAGAAAAGTTATGTGGCGGATGCCAGTCGGTCGGTGGGCTCCAATTAAAATAACTCTTACCATGTGCGTGTAACGGTGAAGAAAGTTTTTTGTCGGAGGGCTCAATTTCTTGCTTGTCCATATTTGGTGCTTCGTATGGTTGCACTCTGTCCGCGGGTCCAAAAGATGAAAGCATAAGACTCTAACAGTCCTTCGATACACCAAAGAAGAACGACCGAATCTTAAAAGTGACAGTGATCGTCACAATTTTGCCAGCCGGATTCACGCAGGTAATTTCGTTCGATTTTCATTTCAGTGAAAATGGCGAAGATGTAATGAAAAACTGACTCCCATGGTGAACAGCGTTGGCCTGGGTCAATACTCGGATGGGTGACCGTTCAGCCGCGTACTAAAACTTGCGCACAAACTACTGAGTCAGAGTCTGTGGTAATGAGCTTGACTCAGCTGAAGAATCAGTTTATTTAACGACAAAGTGGCTGTGGGTGACACTCCAGCGGGTCGCAGAGCAAAACTTTACGCAAAACATGCTAATGAAAAATAAAATATAAAGACACAATTATTGCTTTATCTTGGGATACTGAAGATTTTTTCCGAAATTTAGCACCGCAGACCGATAATCGTTATTGATATATGTACCGATAAATTTTACCATGTTTTCATATAGCAAATATTAGTTTTATAAGTAGCATTGAAATTTACCGAACAGGAAAATATAAATACACCTGGAATTAATTATTAATAATTCTCCTTGTGTCTTCTATGAATAAGTAATATAATTAACATAATTAATTGTATTAATGTAATTGATGCCATAAATTATTAAGATCGCGGAATATTCATTATTTATTGTATTAATGAATATAATGAATAATCCATAGTTTGCGATGTTATCAATTGATTATATTAATTATCGCCATTGATGCATGTACCAAGACATTTTACCATGGTAGTAAATGTGAGTCCTGTAAGTAGCTTCGAAATGCGCCGAGCAGGAAAATATAAATACACCTGAAATAAATTATTAATAAATATGTTTATGTGTTCTATGATTAATTAATATAAGTATCACAATTGATGTAATAACTGAATTTATTTAATGAATTGAATTTAATATAATAAAAGACAACATAATTACATTAATTATATTAATCATAATTAGTTGTTAATATTCTGTGATCTTGAAAATTAGTATTCTTAATTACCGTTATTTATACATGTACCGATAATTTCTACCGTGTTTTCCAATGATAAAAGCCCTATGAGTAGCGTAAAAATGTACCGAGCACGTACACATAAGTACACCTGAAATAAATCATTGATAAATATTCTTCTATGTCCTGTGCATAACTAATATAATCATCATGATTAATGATAATTAATGATTTTATCTGACGAATTTAATTTAGTATGAAAAAAATAAAATATCATTGGTTATTAAGATAGCCGAATATTAATTATTCATTGTAGTAGTTAATTATATTAATAAAATTCGTCAATGTAGCGAATAATTAATGTTCAACGATATTGAGTTTCGTTAACGAGATGACAGCCCTTTGCCATTCCCTATGCACTACCGGCTGCATTTACTCATCCCTGTTTATTTTTCCGTGCCCATTTCAATACCGAGGACGGACACCCAGTTTGATATGTCCCCAAGACCTGATCGAAAGATCGAGAGGTGTAATAACGGGGCGTTTGACAGGTCTCCGGTAGCCTGTACGGAAAAGATCGCTATTGTACGCCCGAGAGCCGCTTAGCGTTTATAAAGCGACAATAAAGACGCGGGCAAGTTTTATTGTGGTACAGGAAAAATAGACACGCGAAAACCCCGGTGTTTGCTTTATTGTGGTATAGTAGACGGCAAGGTTACTAATAAACCCCCTCGACTCCGTGATTCCCCGGGAGGAGAGCCTTCGGTAAACACGTATATCGAAATCGTTCTCCTCTCCCTCGTCCGTAGGGGTTGGGAACGAATAAAGCCCCGCTCTCACCCCTCATCCTTCGATTCGCAGTCCGGTGGCGGGTAATCGATTAATATCAATAGAATTATGACGTGTGTCGTGTAGCGGCAAAGGAAAGGCTCGAAAAAAGGATCAGCCTTCCATACGCAATTGTACTCCGAGTCATGTTCATGATTGGGTAGTTTATGCTCCCGATGGCATTCGTCCCATTCTTGCATGCCGGAAAAAGGTGAGCATTGGGAGTATTTTACACGGGGAAAGGGACCATTTCGGACACAAAAACATCGATATTGGAAACCATTTATTTCGCGTACCATTTTTCCACTTTGTCAAAGGCTCATTTTGTATTTTTATACGTCAATAACGCACATGAGCACCCCTTTCGCTGGGCCAACCCCCCCCCCCCCTCGCCCAGCAGTCCTCGAGAGCTTTCTGGGTCTGGTGATCGGTGTTAGTCGGGGGGTTTTGTACATTCTGTTTGTTCGTGAACACAATACACCGTACTCGCTCGAGGTTGGCCGAATAGCACGGAACTGAGAATATTGATGAGCGATCGGTGGGTTTTCATTGTTGTCATCGGGTATATCGACAATGACGTTGGGGTCGGTGGCAAGGGGGCTGAAAAATAGAGGAATAAACGTGGGCAGGTTGCGTGTTACGTATTCCGCATATATCTATAGAACCCGCTTGTTTCTTCGATCTATACATACATCATTTTCCGTTTTGACTCTGATCGATGAATTCATTATTCATTATAGACGATTTATGACGCCGAATTTTATACTATTTTCAATTCATTCGATAGTCCCACTTCCTCTCCTCTCGACCCTCCGCTTTTCTCAACTCTTGACTCGTGACCCGAGCGATTTTTCATCGGAGAGGGTTGCCATCGCCTGATCGCGAGTAGACATAAAGATGGGGTTGCGCGAGGGCGCGGAATCGTGGTTCCTTTTTTTTGAGGGCCGATGTAAAGGGAGACAAATGAAAAGAAACGTGGGCCTCGTATGGACGAAAAAAAAGGGCCGAAATGATATTGAGCGGCAGCGGCGGCGCGTGCGAGTGAGAACGATAATGAAAACCTGTAAAAGGTGAAAGGAAAGAAAAGGGGAGAGAAACGAGGAGAGAGAAAGGGAAATTTATGCGCTCAGGAGCGGAAACATAGTATTACATTAGGTATAAGAGAAGGTCTGTACACACCATACGCTTTCGTTTTCCATCTGTTTCTATTATCGTGGATTATTAATGTAATATGAATATGGAACGATGGGCCTCGCGCTTTTCATACGCAACGCTCTATTCTATACATTCTATATGTATATTAATGGGCTTTGCAGGCGTCAGGAGGCTTCTGGAACTGGATAAACTCACCGGCAGATCCATCACGGAATTCCTCGATCGTATGCTCAACGTGATCCTTGGAAAGAAACGAAATGGGCATCAAGTGTCATTATTTATCTTGGCATTTTTGTGTATACCTTTATATATATTGAAAAAAAGTTTACTTCCTCGCCATAGCAAAAAAGTCTACTATATGTACGTTTAAAAAATCTCCACTGCACTGAGCTCTGTAGGTCAGCTTGAAAGCAAAACACACGTCATTCGTAAACAATTTTCAACTAATTATTGGTGAAAATAATGATTTTTCACCGTTATTCATCCCGATAAAACTATATTTAATTAAGTTTTCCAATTCAATTGTTTACTGCTTTCATTGTACTCGTTAAAAATTGCTAAAAGTAGCCTTTTGAACCCCAAGTTTCACCCCCCCCACCCCTCCCCCAATCCTCCAATTGCAATATTGAAAAAATCATTAATTAAACTATCCGGGAATGAGGATATTTTGCCCAACAGCTCGTAGGTTTCGCCTGAAATAAAAATTAAAAGAAAGTAATTCGTACGTAAGTTCGTTCATATACGGAACTATAAAGATCCGAATCATCAGAGTGTCGGCAAGTGAATGTTTTTCCTCGTTATACCGGTGGATCACGCGCGATCGTTTTATCGGTAATCGACGATGCGCACGCGAACCGATGGCGGTGACGTTCTCGATCAAACGATAAATCGATCAAAGGCGTTCCTCGTGCCGGGGAGCCGTCTTACCATCGGAATCATGTGCATTGAAAGACGAGCCACGGCAGTTCACTCTACGATAGCGCAACTGCGTAGATAATACCCGTGCTGTACTCACACGCACCCACTTACTCTCTCTCTCTCTCTCTCTCTCTCTCTCTCTCTCTCTCTCTCTCTCTCTCTCTCTCTCTCTCTCTCTCTCTCTCTCTCACTCTCTCTCTCTCTCTCTCTCTCTCTCTCTCTCTCACGCACGCACACACACACATACACACACAAACCTACACACTCACGTGTACACACAGCACGAACGTATACAAACACGAACGTACACAGATACGTTCGCACGCACACACACACATACACCAACACAGACACCAGTACCTACACAGACACCCACACCTACAAAAACACCTACATGCATACATACCTACACACACACCTTCACACGCACGCACCCACGCACGCACCCACACACACGAACCCACACACACACACACACACACACACACACCTACAGACACCCGCATCTACAAAAACATACCTACATGCCTACACACCCAACACACGCACCCACACACGCGCGCACACACAAACACACACACACACCTACCCACATCTACAAAAACACCTATATACCTACATGCTTACACACACACACACACACACACACACACACACACACACACACACACACACACACACACACACACACACACACACACACACACACACACACACACACACACACACACACACGCACGCACGCACGCACACACACACACACACACACACACACACACACACACACACACACACACACACACACACACACACACACACACACACACACACACACACACACACACACACACGCACACACACACGCACGCACACACACACACACACACACACACGCACACACACACACACACACACACACACACACACACACACACACACACACACACACACACACACACACACGAACACCTGCACACACACACGAGCATTCATGGTGTTTGCGCGTTCCGGACGCGATACAATTTCCCAACTATTTTCTCTCGAAGTGCGTTTCACCCGGAGGCCTCGAAACGTCCGCCTGTCTGTCTGCGGTCGAGCATACACTAGGACCGTATTGCGTACATGTGCTCCGCCACAGACGGCGGAACGGCCCATCGAGACTGCTAAGTGGACTTAATAAATACTTCATTAACGTAATTAAAGGTGAAAAAGGTATGTGTGCTAGACGTTTCTATGGGCATCGCGCGCTGGCTTTCC
The DNA here is from genome assembly GCA_951751655.1 of Ophion costatus. Classification (NCBI taxonomy): domain Eukaryota; kingdom Metazoa; phylum Arthropoda; class Insecta; order Hymenoptera; family Ichneumonidae; genus Ophion; species Ophion costatus. Next base: position 33,615,212 of record OX632361.1, read on the forward strand.
CGTTGCTGATATCACGCTTCGATTAACCGGCAGCTCGACGCCCGCAAGCCTCGCCAGATGCGAATTATCACGTGTACGCTGCGCCGACTTCCGTCAAGGATTTTCCGCCGATACTGGAACTTCTAGAACTCGCTGGAAGCGGTACGACCTTCGTCGATTTCCAGGGTCGAGCTACGAGATGGCCGTTTAGCGTGGGTCACTTCATTGCTTTCTTACTGCAGATGTTAGAGTTGATTCTCCGCAGTTTAACTACTCCGCTAGCTCGATTGATCTTGGGCCTTCCGAAGGTCAGCTGGAGGGCGCGGAGATCATTTTATCGGATTGGGAATTACCGCGAGAACAATCGATCCTCCAGAGAAACGGCAAGGTGTCTTGAGGAAGATGATCGTGGATCGACAGGGCGAAATGGATACCGGAAATGAGTGGATGACTGATGTGCGTTGAGGGGAAGAAGAAGTATCCAACGAAAAGAACCCGCGCTGAAGGCTAGGAAAGAAGGCAGGCCACAGGAAAAAAACTACCAGGGAGTCTGCAGGTCCTACTACGTCCCTATAGGGATTTGATAGGGACGGGAGGATACCTTGAAGCGACAAAAAAATTTGCTGTTTTTCATGATTTTTTTAAAGGAAAGATTTCTTCTCCATTTTTGAGATTTTGGGTATATTTTATTACTACTTTTGGCTCTCACATGGCCCTTTTTCTGATTAATCTTTAAAAGCTGAAAAAATAATCGATCGATGTTGATTAAATTTGACGGATCAACGATAACTACAGTGGATTTTCAGTCATATGACGAAACATCGATTTTCAAGAGATACTTTTTTAGGATTAACTCATATCTACATATATTGCTTGGAAAATTCGACGTACAGGATGCGATGGGATGCTTCAATAATCGTATAGGATTCTGTTCGATAATGTGGGAATCCTTTGGGATTCCAATTGGATTCGTACATTGGATTACAATGGGGAATCCCGATTAGAATCCAATATACCAGCTTGAAGTTTTATAATAGGGATCCAATGCGATGACCCTATTACTGGGGACAAATATAGAAATCCAGTTGGATCTCTGCAACAATTTCCACACGGGAATGGCAATCTTACAAGGAACATCACTTCGGTGTTTTCTGCCGATTTTGTTGAAACTTTTTTATGTTGAAGAGTAACGAAAACTAAAAAACACTCATGCTTATTTATCGGCAAAAAAACGGTTTTAAGAGGTGAAATGTACCCTCAAAAATAGGGTTTTTTTCATTTTTCGTCGATAACGTTATCGTTCTCATCTCCAATGTATAGTACACGAAAAAATAAACATTGTTGCAATTTGAAATTTTTTCACATCTCGTACCGTTAAAACGTTATCGACGAAAAACGAAAAACATCCCCATTTTTTAGGGTGCGTGTCACCCCTTAAAACCGTTTTTCGGCCAATAAAAAATATTCGTGTCCCTTAGTTTTTGACACTCTTCCGTATAAAAAAAGTTTCAATAAAATCGGAGGAGAACACCGAAGTGATGTTCCTTGTTAGAATTTTCAGGCACTCGCCCGGCCTGGGAACATCGTCTCTCTCGACTCTTGAAACTCGACCTAGCGCTTCTGCTCACACGGGTATACCACCTGCAGCATCTCAAAAGACGCGAACATAATTTTTCGAAGGTAATTGCGGGCACTCTCTTCGCTCCGCCACACCTGATGTCAAAAGCATCCAGATTTTTCGGCGGAACATCAATCACAAGACGAGTCCACGTTTCGACAGGTGTAAAAACAAGTTCGCAGGTATCCTACCCAGGCAGTACACACAGTCGGGACAAGAGTGCGCGTCACGGATAGCTCTCTACTCGGCTGGATTCAGGGTCATTTATCTTGGCGCCATCGACTGATGCCGATCGCAACGCCCCCTCAGTAAAATCTACGAGGGCAGTCTTAAAATGACGGGCCAACATCCGTGAAATCGTTACGGTCGCTCGACCTACGGTTTAAGGACGATGCAGTCTCGTTCGACGTGCTTCACGACTGATTCACTCCAGTCTGCACTCGAGCGTGCAACTCGATGAATTGACACCCGATCAGGGTACATTCGACGTCACCTTTTTCAGCTCTTACGATGGATCTGATAATTAAGCCATTCTTGATGACCGACATTGTTAGTTTTGCCGAAAAACTAGTATTTCGATAGCAGATTCTAAAGAATACTTTATTTTACTGTTCGATTTGGATCAGAAAAATATCAACTTGGAATTGCTACGTCATTACGCTGTGTGGAACAAATGCCATTTCCTTGACATTGAGGGTGAATGGGAAATCAATCAAGAAGAAGAGCGTATTGCCAAAATACTGACAAATGTTATAAACATCGTGAAAATTTTATTAGGCCTACAGACAAATCAATAAAGTTCCACACTACAAATTTGAAGATTTAAGATAGCCAAGCAAACCCAAACAAACTAAAAACTTGATAGATCACTTTTTATAACGTCTTTCACGTATAGTATTGATCGATGATCTGGTAGTTTCCGTTACGAGCATATCATGCCGTCCACCGTCAAAATTTAAAAAAAATTAGTCATCTGATACTAAAAACGTATAGATGACCTTGAAATTTCCTCGGCGCCTCCGTCCTTCAACGAATATAGCATTGGGTCTTCGATAGCCTCACCAAAATGGACAACGTTCGTGAAAAAAATCCTGCAAACCTTATAGGTTCAGAAATTATTGAAGGGCTAAGAGTTTTTTTTCCCTCTGCAACATAATCATTCCAAATGTTACAAAGAATGACACCATCGATGCAGCCTTTCACTTCGCTTGCTATACTAATATCGATTCTTCTGATCTGTTAAGGGGTTATACCTAGTTGTACCAGTCAAAAAACCACTGTTTTCAAAACCAATATATTTTAACACTGTATCATCTTATGAATGTTTCCTGAAGATTTCGAGGTGATCGGATCAAATTTGACGGATTTATGACACATGTTGATGCCCGTCGGGACGCTCGAAGCGTTGTTCGAAACATTAAATGCCTTTTTCACGAAAGTACGTTTTCAAAGTCAGTGAGCAAAAAATCTCAAAACCTGCTGCATCGATCTTTTTGACATTTTTGCGGCTTTTGTAAATGTAAAAATATAGTACTAGATCGAAGGATTCTTTTTTCCGATGCATACTTTCAATTTGAGGAACGAAAAATTCCCATTCTTGCCTAAAAATCAAGACTCACGTTGAACACGCGCCATTGTTTTTTCAATTCATATTTCGGAAATTCCTTCGATTAATCATAAGATAAACTAATATACTAGCGAAATCCGTTTGATTTTTTTAATATTCCGTAACCCGGTTCAGAAGGGCATTGCTCACCGCAGCAGAAGTTATTGAGCTGTGCTTCCCACCCATTGGCTGAAAATCGATAAAAATGAAGTATTTTTACCCAAAAAATTAGTGTTCTTAAAAATGAAACTTTTTCAAATACCTAATTTCAGTATAAATTTATCATCACAATTTTCCAAACTGTTTTCGACTGTTACAGCTAGGCATAACCTGTCAAACAGCCTGACGGGTGAAAATTACACTCACTTTCCACGGTCTCTGAGCAACCTCATTTTCGTCCTGAAGTTAAAAAAAAATCGATTCCGCCATGTTCGAACGGTTCTCCCATTTTCCAGTCCACCTGGTGTGTTATTGTATGTTGAACCAGAGAGAGAGAGAGAGAGAGGGAGAGAGAGCGAAGTAAGATGACAACAATTACCTTCGGAGATTCGCGATAATATATCGTGACGTGAACTCTTTACGGTAGTAAAGTATCGCAGAAGCTAGGCGAGTTGAAACGTTATCCGCATTTGAATCTCAAATCGCTCGAAGGCAACGAGAGGACTGACGGACCGAGCGGGCATTTTACGACGGCAGGCAGAGGGGGGGGGGGGGGGGTTGAGAGAGCGAGAGAGAGAGAGAGAGAGTTGAGGTGCTCGCCACGAAAACGTATAAGTACTTGAGGCGGCATGTCACGACACAAACGTTTCTGCTGCCGCGGCTGCAGTTGCAGTCGGAGTTACAAAACGTCGGCGTCGAAGTCAGTGTCGAGGAAGAAAAGAACCGGCAAGAACACGTAATTCCAGCTCGATCCTTGTTCACCTCGAGAAAGCTCCTTCGAGCACCGCGTACCGAGTGCGATCCTGCGGGGAATCGGAGTCGAAGAGCCAATACCGAAGGGGAATGAAGGATGAACAGGGAATGAAGAAGGAAGGAAGGAGAGGAAGAGGATCGGGCACGATCGTATCGCAGAAGAGTTGGATGGTCGAATCCTCGGGCCTGCTGTCGCGTCTTTCCACGTTAGGACGCGTATACGTCCGTGCACATTCACATATACGTACGTCGATCTGTGGTAACCAGCAGTATCGACGACCTGGAGCAACCGAGCGAGCAAGACCACTTTTTAGTCCTCGACCCGACCAAGTGCATCGCAGCGCGGAAAGGCTAAGATTGGAGGATACACGGCACAATCGTGACAGCGAAATCTTCCAATGATTGGCCCATTAAGGCAACCTCCATTTTCTAGCTTCCTGAATTCGTAGACACGAGCGTGAATCTCGATAATCATGTTGGACAATTTTGGCAAGTATCGGCTTGAATCACAGTCCCGTAGTCTCTGTGAAAATGAGAGCGCGAGCTTCAACCAGCCTCAGACGTGATATCGTGTACATCAATGCAGCTTTTTGCCTTCTGGTACTTTCTGCCGTTCGCCTGAATACGTGCGAGATACACTGGCAGGCGTTTGCTAAAAAGAAGTATCCACTACTTTGCACATCCACTCATCGTCCTTCCCTCAAAACACTATTGAACTGCTCAACACAGTATCCGGCAGTTCCAGCCTAGCTGGTCATCTGTCATCACGTGGAAGAAAGTCTCAGCAGTTTGATTGGTGTACGTAGTCTCACGTACCGATCAGCGCTGCCTTCCAATGACCGGACAGTTTGATAGCACGTCATCACGTAGTATTTTGGGTGGCCATTTGGCTGGCTTGAGTAGCGTGACACAAGGATCGCCGCACGGCTTTCATCGTGTCCTGATTGATGACACCCGCTTCCATTATTCTCTCTAGGCTGCGTTTATATACACTTCTTCCGCGTCTTCCAAGACTCTGGCACGCATCAGGATCTCATCTCTTTTATATCTCTCCTTCTCATTCTCCTTCGGCGTTCAACGACGCTCCCCGTACACTTCTTGCGAGTAATCAACGACAACCCTCCCATCCCTTCGACCCTCTCTTCTCCGTTCTCGGACAATCCATCGTGAAACTCGTCGCACAAAGACACTGCAGGACGTATTGTCCTTTGAAATGGATACGAGAAGAGATATAAGGGACGGAACGATCGCGGTACCCGGTCCATTTCCCTTTGAAGAGTACTGTGAAGGCACTCTGCATAACACAGCTCTTTCTTTCTCACTTCCTTCCAATACTCACACTCACACGCGCGCGCGCACACACACACACACACACATATATATATATATATATATATATATGGAAAACCTACGCGCGGATGTCAGTCTTCTTGTACTTGTTCTCCTCTGATTCAGAGGGAATATTTAGCCATTCGGGCGATTGTCGAGCGATTACGTGGAAAATAGAAATGAAAGGACCGTCCGGTGGAACAGTGGGTTTGTCATCTTTCTATATATTGTAAAACCACAGCCCCGCGCGTTTCATTCGAATCGCTTCGGGAGTCTGTGCCTGAAACTCGACAGACAAAAAAGAAATAAAAGAAATGAAGGATACTCTTCTTCTTTCATTTCAATATGATATCTCAATGGCCCACCACCGCGGGATACTCCGAGCGATCAAATTTTCGTATACTCAAGATACACATACGTATATAAATACGTATGTATACAGATGTACATATCTATACATCCGTCCCAAGTGGAAGGGTGTGCACTGGCCAAAAGGGAGACGCACATTCACCTCACCCCTAGGTGACACATCGAGTAAAAGCAAAAAGAATGGAAGGGAGGCTTGAGGGGCCCCGGATTACTGCAAATTGTGATGAAGCCAGGGAGTGCACTGTGGTCCAATGAACAACAATCATGAATTCCGTTCTGTATGAAAAAAAAACAGTTCCCGCCAGGAGAAATCAGAGATCATTCGGAATTGCTTTGGCTGACATGGGCATACTTCGGTGCTAGAGTCGCTTTCGTCTGTCATTGATGAAGGTCCTCGTATGCCGCTGGGCACGGTCGTCTCCATTATGGCAGTGTTTGACACGGATGGCTGTCTTTAATGATAGTTGATGCGTCACCAGAATATCGCTCATTCCGTTGGACACATATAGAACAGATTGTGAACGTATGGGGAAGAAGGCAGCGGTGTCGAGAGCAAAAGACAGTGGTATGGAAAGGGGGCTAAAAAAGGAGCACGCTGAAGGAACAAATTAGACGTCCCGGAGCGGCGACCACCGAGTGGTTTCCGGTTACACATCGGCCTCCCACGGACACGAGGGTATACAATGTAGATGAAGAGATGGAAGCACAAAACATTGATACACGGGTGAAGTTTCGGTCTCGCACGATGCCACGGAGGAATGAAGAGCGGCAAAAGTGGTAGCCAGAGACGAGAGAGACGAGCCCCAAGGCCGGAAATCCAACACCCCAGCGGTAAACCCTCGGGCCATAAGGCCCGACTGCTGGCACCCGCTGTAGCATCTTTCGGCTTAGGCGGGAATTAGGTTCGTCGTTACCGTCACCCACGAAATCCTAAATTTACCAACGCGTGCGGTTTCGCCGGAGAGTTGACACCTCCATTCCTCGCCCTTTCGATGCAGTGCTGTTTCATCTCTTATTTTTCGTATACGTTACCATCTGGATTTCAGATGTTTAGTCTCTTGGCCCCCTCTAAGCCAGGGCGATATCATTGAGGCTTAGTTTCGTATTGATACGCAGCCGCATCCACCAGGGCGCCATCTTTAGACCTCTGCTTTGCCATGTGCAGCATGGACAGTGGGCAATCAGTGGACTTCAAAAAGGATGTTCCACAAGCCTAGGTTTTCACTCGTGATGGTGATAAACGGAAAGTTCAATGGAAAAATATGAGTACGTAATAAAGGTATGGCATAAATCTCCGACTGCCGATGGGCAATCAGCGATTGATTTGCAATCTACACCACAATTGTTAGTAGGGTTTTTTTTCTTAAGATCGTCGGTTCCTATTGAAGCGGTAACATTGTGGTCCACGAATTGTATCAGGAAGTATCCGAATGAATCGATGCTGATGATGCTGATATCATATTCGGATGTACCTATAATCGGAGGTATTTCTCAAAGGCCATTAAGAACAGGTAGCGCATTATGCAAATATTCTACAAACGTATTCTCTTGCTAGCAGATCTGGAGGGAACGAATTATCTTTGCTTCATCCCATTCTTCTTCATCTGTTCTCCATCAGCTCAGCAGGCAATAAGAGCTTTTTAATTATCGTAGCTTGGCAGCGGTGCTGCCCCCTCATTTCTCTCTTTCTTTCCTTCTTCATCCCATCATACCGGATCTGGGTAGCGGTCTTGAAACTTCCAAGCGCCGCCCTGGGGATACTCCTCTCAAGCGCAAGACATCCCGATAATTATTGGTGGAAAACAAGTTCAGAAGATCGTAGGATTCCAACAGGAGTACAGTAATGGATTAAAGGAGAAGGTAGAGGTGTCCAGTTAAGGACTGCTGTCTGCCAGTTCGAGTAATTACAAGTACATATGAAGGCGTGAAAGGGTCTTGCAGTTTCTGCCACATTCCGTGATCACCTGAAATGGCATCGCACCGCGATACTTTTAGTTGCTTGACAGGTTTCAAATACTGCCATATTGGCAGCGTGTAGCCATGCAGAGGTTTGTTAGGGAGTCTCCAGATCCTAAAGGGATTTGATAGGGACGCCACACGTAGGGAGTCCACATTGGTATCCAAGTGAAATCTGCGATATGTCCCGAATGATGTCGTTGGATATATATATATATCCAACCATATATTGTTTTCTAAACAATATATATATATATATATATATATATTGTTTAGAAAATTCGACGTACAGAATGCGATGGGACGCTTTAAGAATCGTGTCGGATCCTGTTCGATAATGTGGGAATTCTTCAAGATTCGAATCGGATTCATTCGTGGGGTTTTAATGGAGAATCCTGATTAGGATCCAATGTACGAGCGTAACGTTTTAGTACAGGGATCCGGTGTGACAGCCCATTGGATCCCTATCTGAAAGTAGGGACAAGTAACGAAATCGAATTGGATACCTGTGTCAATTTCTACGCGCGTAGCTGTAAATTGAGGGCACTCGAGCCACCTAATTTTTGCAAGGTCGCAGTGACCCGAATGCGACCTACTTTCGGTGTTTCAGTTGAAAGTGATCCGTGTCCAAGGTCAAGTAATTGGTATTAAGAAAGTTTTTCCCGGTGGTTCTGTGGTGTTGGGTGAAGCGGGCAGTATATAGGAGGGAGGTCAGTTCACCCTGTCTGGCGGGTGGAGCGTGCACGGGGCAGGAAGGAGTCGTGCGTCTGCGGTTTCCCTCCTGCTACATTTTCTTCGCCAGGTACGCACACGTACAACGCGCAACCTCGTATGGCAAACCAGCAAGAAATGAAGCGATCGAATAATTGATTCTCCGTAGTTTCCGCGCAAAAAGAACGAGAAATTTTCTTCCGTCAGACTTGAACGAGCGGAGAAAAAAATGCCTAGTTTCCTCCGGTGTGTTTCTTACAACGAACGACAGTCCATAAAATCCACGAGGATGCCTTGACGCTGCCATTAGCCGTAGTGGTGAAAAAGCGCGAATATAAATTCGCGACGCGGAAAAATCATAGGAAATAATTCTCATCCCGGCGGACCTCAGACGGTGAGATAGGCGCGACATTTATGGGCAAGAAAACAATCGCGCTCGCCCGCACGTGAGTCACACTTACAGATCTTTATTCGCTCCGAGATCGCATTTCCCGCTCTCGAAGATCGATCTCTGAGAGCGCGGCATAAACTGCGGCGCGGCCGATCGAGAATAGCCGCAAGATTAATCGAACGGATAGATCAATGGTACCGATATTGACCGATAAATCTCATTATTAATGCGAGTATAGCTGGACAAGAAGTTAGATTAATCGCTCGACCGATCGCCGATCGATGTACGATCGAGGTAGACGCCGCTCGCGCGCGATTCGTCCGCAACGTTTGGCACACCAGACGGATATCGACTTTTGAGCGGGTCATCGCGGTCCCATGGAGGCTCTTGATGCGCCAGCCATCCTACGTATCTGCTAGTCCTTGCTAATAAGCCTCGTCAAATTGATTCCTGGACCGGCCCTTCACGCGTCCAAATTTGCGACACGTAATAGTCGGGAGGTGCAAATCTTACTGGTATCATAATGTTGATGTATATCCGCCAGCGTAGAAATTTGGTGCTCCCAGATGCTATCACATCTCTGCAAGGATTTGATAGGAACGCCGCACGTAGGGAGTCCACATTGTAATCCAAGTAGAATCTGCGCTATTTCTCGATTGATGGCGTTGGAGAATTTTTTATTTGAAATTCCCAACCGGAATTTGTTGGATCTCCAAAAAAATATCCTTTTGTGCACGGAGAAAACAGGGGCCTCGAAGTTTAGAATTAATGCTATGCTTCTAAAAAAAATAGCATTAAATATCAAAAAGTATCGAATGGAAAATAAAAATTGTAATTATGGTATAGTAATAATGAAGAAATTTATATTTTAACCTACGATATGGAACGTATACTGATACAAATAATACATTTTATTCGGCATATTGTGATTTTTTGTAGTATTCAAAAAATATTTTGTCCACGTGACTGGAACAATTAGTTTCCAGTATTCTGCAAAAAGTACGGTATAAAGAGTCACATTTTACTAATCAACTTCGTAATATTTTTCGCTATACGCCGAAGATTTATGCTATGCGTATAGTGAAATCTATACACACACGAAGATTCATGCTATTCGTATAGTAAAATCCATATGAAAATATAGCGTGTAATAAAGATTGGTATTTTACAAAGCACGCATTATTTTTACTATACAGCATATAGGACTCGCGCCTACGCGAGAATATTTTCAAATGTAATATGCACGCATCATTTTTACTATACGGTGTGAGAATCATTTCTACACTTCTATAACAAGTCTTAGAATTCCAAACTGGCAGTAAACTGCTATACTTTTCTAGCACTGAATATTAGAATTCTGACAACCAGTGTTAGAATTTGAGGCCGTATTTTTCTCCGTGTGATCCCGTGCATAAATTTGTTGGGTTCCCAAGATGCACCCACATCATAGGGATTTGTGAGACACTGCATAAAGGGAGTCCTCATTGAGATCCAATTGGATTTTCCATCCCCGATAACCGGCGTTTGAAAATTCTTACCACGTTCGAGCCGAAAGCATGTGAAAAGTCACGAGAAAAAACTGGGCGTGTTGAAACATAACCTGCACTCTTCGTGAGCGTTTAGAGCATGTGCTGATATTACGCCAAAGTACAGTTAAATGAATAACAAACGATAATTACAGTGGATTTTCAGCGATATGATTCAAATCGATTCTTATGATATACTTTTTCAAGCAATTTATTCTTTTTTAAGATAAGATATATACTGTTTAAGGATCCACTCATTTTGTATATATATATCTATATTTTGTTTAGAAAGTTCAACGTATAGAATGCGATGTGATCCATCAAGAGTTGTATTGGATTCTGTTCGATACTGTAGAAAACCTTTAGGATTTAAATTGGATTGGTACGTTGGATTCCAATGGGGAATCCCTATTAGAATCGAATGTACGAGGGTGACGTTTCAGAGGGACCCAATGCAATGATTCTTTGGGCCTCTGTGAGGAAGCGGGCACAAGTGTGGGAATCCAATTGGATACCTGCACATTCGTTTTCTGTCGCTGAAATAAATCTGTTCCGTTTAAAATCCAATGCTACGATGATATCTATCATTTTTTAATGTTGTGTATGTTCAAACGACGCTGGCGGAGAAACTTTTAGACCTTTTTCCAAACTGTGGATACGTGAAGATGAAGAAACCAGCTTTTTCTACCCACAAACAGTATTAATTTTTCCAAATACACAGAAAACCGGTTTTCCTAATAACCTTAATCCACGGCCATCAATACGATCCCCAACGTTCATTCCCGCCACAAAGCCGACAAAAGCTAGGTTGATAAAAGCGTGGCCGTTTCCACGGTTGAATATCGAAGGGTCGCCGGTTAGCGGCACTGTCCATCATCAGCACCGCCCCAAAAGAGAGAGCTCGAAAACAGTACGATTATTCATTTATTTATCTCCTCGGGCTCGTTTACCGCTACGTCGAGCACAACGCGACATTATATACGAACTCTTCGTATTGCGCGTCCGATCTTTCGATAAATATACACGATCGAGCGTAGCTTTATATCGGGAGCATGCAGCCGGCCGCAGGTGCACCTACGGAGTGTCAGGGCTTTCTTCCTCTTCTTCGTCTTCTTCTTCTGCTTCAATGGCCGAGTCTGAGCGTTGGCTGGGCGAGCAAAAGAGCGTGTAGACTTTGCTACTGCCCGGCAGCGCCCAAGAGCTGAGCTGAGACGCGGAGTTTCGATCTCGCATTGTGATCGAATGATATAATACAAGGCAGAACGTCCGTGGGAACGTCGAGCGAGCTGGGGCCACCTGACGCACCACCGGCGACGACGATACACGCTTTACATTTTGATGCCGATCGCTCCGACTCTCTCTCTCTCTCTCTCTCTCTCTCTTCCCCGTCTCCCTACGCGATCCTATATACGTCTATCCTGCTTTTTTCTTGCCGGCAATGCAACTTTAGCCTTGAGGACTCGACCCGTAAGTACGTTCCCGATACTACCCGGTAATCTTACTTTTTCTTGCCTTCGGTTTTCCCCCTTTATTCCGCTTTCAATCCACGCACACGCGAACGCACACACCCGCGGGAACAAATGCACGGGTGGTTACAGTTACGTATGAATATGAAATTGATGGACGAGGCCACCTCGTTTCGGGATGAAGCAAGAGCAAAAGTGAACGAGAGATCGATTGGATCGTAAACTCATCTCGGCAAGTTACGAGCCCAAGTCAGCTCGTCCCGAATCCAATTCATCGTACACGATCGCGGTGCGATTCGATTTTACACGAGTGTCTCTGTTCGACCGTGGGCGAAATCGTATGCGCCGGAAAATGGACATCTTGAGGAAGCTTGCGATATCCTATCGGCGTTCCGCGATACCAATTTTAGTATGTTTTTTCGGACGATATGTGGGGTAGAAGTTCAAATTCGATATTTTAATTAATTCTGTTTTGTTTTTGAGACGAAAATGTTTAATCTGAAGAAGTCGGCAGAGTTTCTTGGGAAACGGTGGTGAATCTTTTCACTGGGGATTATTAGTCTCTATCTTTTCACGCGTCGGAAATGAAAATTTTTCTAGCGTTGCAATTTGGCGAGGGCGCAGATAGGTCCGATCGCACTAATATTGCGACTACATTTTCCGGAATGGTGCGAATTGAACAGTTTCAAATAAAATAAAATAAGTCAAATGAATAGATAAAATACAATGAATATACTATAGTTAATAAAATCGCTTAATATGTGTTAAATTTTTGTCACAATTAATGTGTTGTTCGTTATGATTAATTTGTTGAAATTAATTTAGTTCATTAATTTGTCTGATCAATTTAATATGCTTATTTAATTGATCAAAATCAATAAACAAAGAAGAAAGATTTCTAATGCAGTTTTTTTCTTTGGTGATATACTCTCTATACTCTGACGACCCATTTTTTGCTGTTTTTTTACCAGCGTTTGTTCCGAAACATCGAAATCGCAAAATTTGACACAACGAAGAAATGTTTCGACTTCAAAATGTGATAACTTATTTTGTACCGCAAAATTAGAAAAATAGCTCCACAGATCATAATATTACTGTACAAAAATCTAATTGCACTTTTCTGACCCATCAGTCTATAGCGACCTTTATGCAGACCTTAGAAACGTGTATTTTGGACAGAGACCTGAGCAATGTACATGAATAACTTATCATCAAATGAATTTAAAAGAAAAGTATGCAGCTGAAGGAACAACAAATAATGTACCTACGATGTAGGCCTAAAAAAATCGCGAAAAACATTGAGCTCCTTTCAACTTCTCCATGCAGTCTGAAGACGATGCTGCAGTTCGCGTCGTTGGAGTGCAACGAAAGTGAATTCTTTTTCATTGTCCATTTTTTGGCCGCTCTTCGCTGTGAAATTTACATAAACGTTTTTACGTAATCTTATCAAAGATCTACGACCACAATTTGCAAAACAAAGCTTTGTCAATGATATAAATGAAGAGATGAAACATGAACAGACAAAAATGGGCTTTGAAAATGATAAAAAAGAATAAATAAAAAATAAACAGAAAAAATCGATGCATTCCAACGACGCAAACTTCAGCGCCATGTCTCAAGCGAATTTATTTCACACGGTTAGCCCATCACGTATATTCTCACGATTGCGCGGGATCGCCGTAAAATTCTTACACCGGAAACAAATGTCCAGGCGTCAAAAAATGTATAAATTCAAGGCTCGTAGCTCCCCAGTTCTTCCACTTTTACAAGATTCCTCCATGGCCGCAGTGGCACATATCCCCATGTTTATTCGCCTGCGAAAGAAAAAAAAACGCAGTCACGTACACGCGGTTCGACGGTCTCGCAATGACAATTTTTCTCGTTTTTCTTCTCGTCTTTGTCAGCTGGACGTACGACGAGAACGATTAGCCTTACAGATGTTAAATAATTCAGGAAATATTTTCCCGAGCAGCGCGCACGTTCGACGCATGAAAAGTATCGCGGCGCCAACGGAGAGAAAAAGTGGCCGACTTGACGGAAAATTTCTTGTACGCGAAACCTGTGTGAGAATGCACGCGAGGAATCGGATTTCGCGCGCGATCGTGTTCAGCCCCGAGTGCAACGAGATAGAGGCTCGGCTTGCGATAACGGTCGCGGCGATCGCGATTTCGATCGACTCTAAGAGAGAGAAAAAGAGGGAGAGAGGGGGGAGAGAGAGCGAGATCGTATGCCCAGTCGTTTTCCGATCTCCGTGAGGGCCTTATCCGCTAGCCGGATAATGGACAACGACTGGTGTTGCAGGCCCTGTTGCAAATAAAGAGAGGAAGAGACGAAGGGAAAGAGAACGAGAGAGAGAGAGAGAGAGAGAGATTGAGAGAGAGGGAGAGAGAGAGAGAATTGCGCGTGCCATCGATACCACAATTTACTGACGATGATTCCCGCAGATCCTACAAGCAATGCAACAATATCTGGAAGATCTCCAGCCCGTCAAGTCCCGAGACCTGAGCAATGACCACTCGAAGCTCACTTCATATCTTACTATCATTATATCGACTCGTCTGATCTCTCCAGCAAGGTTTATCGGCGTATAATATTGCCAGATCGTGCGCAGATATCACCTCCGCTACACTCGATATTGCACAAACTGGCGCAATCGATATGGATATAAATTGATCCTGCTGAATAGACGAGATGCTCGACTCATTCGGCGTGTCTGACGTGCGATAGTTCTCAATTAACATTTTCTACACTGGACCCGTTTCCCTCGCGGAGCTACGAATCGGGTCGAGAAATCACGATAGGAGCGAAGGTTGCGTTGTGCTTCATTTCCGCGGAGATCAAGGCCAATACTCGGATGGGTGACCGCTCGGTCGCGCATTGCGGGCTATCTTTGCTGAGTTTTCGATGGTGCGGTAGCGGAAATTCAGCAAAGAGTAGCATGTATTTTACTCAGGCACGGGTTTTACTCAGTTTCCCTGTGCCCTTCTGCTGAACCGAGACCGAGCAACTGGACGTAGTAACGATTTTTTATTTAATGGAAAGATATTTTCACCATTTGTGAAACTCAGGGTATGATTAATAAAAAAAAACTAAGTCACAACCAAAAGTAGTATTAAAACGTACCCTAAGTCTCAAAAATGGTGGAAACATCCCTTTTGAAAAAAATCATGTAGAACGGCATTTTTTTCTTCGCCTAAAGGTATCTCCCCCCTGAAGATCGTAGAAAGTTCGAAGGAACATGAACAATTGACAAATCAGTAGCCATATTGATAGATGAGTAGATGGTACTTTGCATTCGCCATATCAGCCGCTGGGTGTAGAGCGTACAGCTCAACTCAACTTGTTCCCCATACGCGGTGCGACAACCCTTCGCGGCCAGCACTTTGTCGCAATCGCGTCGCGACCACTTATTTGTCTCTATCTCGCGTAACGAAAACACGAACGAACGGCGGGTTTCCTGCAGTACACGTCAATCAGCAGCGATTCGACGCCGCTGCATGTGATGGCAAACGCAGTAGAGGCTGGGTTGCGCAACGATTCCCCGCTGAGCAGCCGTTGACGTTTCACAGATTCGCGCTGAAATTGCCTAACGTGGATCCATTCCAATCGCTTTCGGAACCGGAAACCGACCGCGAGCTCGGCGGGGAGATTCACTGGGCCACGTGACGACGGATATCGTTACAGTCGAGGCGCACACTCTCTGGACAGAGTCGCGAATAGGGCTGGTGGAAAAGTAATACTAGGGAGATTCTATGAGTCCGGGTTGAATCGAATCCGAAAGCAAATCCAGATATTTGAAGGGCTCGGGCGTTCCATCGATGAAGAGAATGCTGATCTTTTTTGGGCATAGGTATATCGAAAAGTACGAGTTTGAAGTTGCTAATGCGGGTTGATGACTTTACACGTTTACTTTTGATGCAATACTTCTTGGTGTCCTTGTTGGGTTGCCATCTAGACTTCAGATATTCAGTATGCTGGCGCTTCCAGGCCAGGACAATGTCATTGAGGATTCGTTTGATTTCATACCGAGAGTTGACACCCAAAGTCATCAGACTGCCATCCTTAGGCTTTCGCCTAAACATGTGCAGAATCAATCAACGAACAATCAGCAGACTGCAATAAAGATTCTCCAAGAAGGATTTGTGGAAGCTCCACGTTCGACTGCGTCAGATTTCATACCGAGAATTGACACCCAAAGTCATCAGACTGCCATCCTTAGGCTTTTGCCTAAACATGTGCAGAATCAATCAACGAACAATCAGCAGACTGCAATAAGGATTCTCCAAAAAGGATTTGTGGCAGCTCCACGTTCAACTGCGCCATAATTCGGAAGGTTTTTGATACACGGCGATGTTGGAGCAGCGAATTTAGTTGGAAATGGAGATGGTGATGAATCGATGACATCAGTTCTTCGGCTGTCCAAACAAAGGATACAATTCCTCTAGCGCTCTACAAAAAATATATTCTTGTCACGATTTCCACTGCATTGCTCTCAAGTATATAGAAGATGGAAATCTACCCACTTCGATGCAGTTCTACACAGAAAGTCCTGAGCGTAGAAGCAGTTGGTAGTTCTCCCTGGCATGTCGATTGCAATAATTGACGATGATACCAGCATCTATCGGTTTGCCTAATGAGCTAGAACTCCCCATATTTCAATGTGATTTCTTTCGACAATGACGTAATATAGACATTAACAACTATCCTTCAACATTCATCAGTGGAGGGTCGACCCTCCTCAGGCGCAGTGCTGCAATCGCAGCAAGTTCGAAATTGCAAAGAATTGCAGTGAACCAGAGAACTGAAGGGAATAATAGCAGCAGCTGTTGTGAGCTTCGAATTGATAAACCAAATCGCGAAGTTATCAAAAATCCGTCATGATCAGCTGGTAGATAAATCATCAATCACCTCCACGATCCAACTTCGCGTGTGCTCGCTGATTGTGGAGCCGAATACGAAAGTACATAGATATCGCGAAGAGGGTATTATCGAAAATCATCCGTCTAGACAAGTGACTGGTCCACCCGCCGCAGCGTTTCGCTGTATTAAGTACAACGATCGGATGCGCCCACGAGGTATATTCGAGGCCGAATATCAATTACACCCTGCCATAGCCTGGGGCGCGAAAATGTCATTAGAATCAATAACATCGAGAAAGGGCAATATCCCCCATATTCGTCCGTTCATGGACGTGGCCTTCGGGGCGCAACCTAAGCCACCACCCACGCATTCACCGTCTTACTTTCGTTCTTTTTGTCCGTCCTTCTTCTTCCTCTTCTCGCTCAGTCCATTATTGCTGCTCCTCGGTGCTGTTGGGCACACGCACAACAATAATATATTCCGACGCGGCGGTTTCCTGCTCACGAAACTTTTCACTTTTGCTCTCTCCCTCTCTCTCTCTCTCTCTGGCACTCTCACTTTCGTGCTCGTATCTCTCGTGATCCACGGTGGCTCAGGGCGCCGCAGACGCACTTCCGCGACCTCAGAGGGAGTGAGAGAGAGAGAGAAAGAGAGAGAGAGAGAGAGAGAGAGCGGGGGGGGGGCGGGGGAGAGAGAGAGAGAGAGAGAGAGAGAGAGAGAGAGAGAGAGAGAGAGAGAGAGAGAGAGAGAGAGAGAGAGAGAGAGAGAAAGAGAGAAAGTGGGCAAGGGGGAGAGATGATAGGAAGGAGAGATACGGTGAACATTGAAGAGTGTAGAGAGATGCGGGAAAATGCTTTGTGCGGGTAGGGTGTGTAGCTTCTGTCTCTCTTTCACTCTCTCTACCCCTCCCTCTCTCCCTCTCTCCCTCCCTCTCTCTCTCTCTCTCTCTCTCTCTCTCTCTCCCTCTCTCTCTCTCTCTCTCTCTCTCACTCACTCCCCCTCCCCCTCGCTCTCTCTCCCTTTCACCCTCTTGAATCCTCCACGCTCCATCCTCCCCCGACGTCCGTTCACGGCCAGGGGTGGTATTTTATTCTACCTTTTTTTCCCGCGTTTTCGTCTGTACCGCACAACATGTACACAGTCGGGAGCCTCGTACTAATTTTACGAGCTTCATCTTCGCACCCAGTGACGCAAACGCGCCGCGTTTCCTTTCTCGTTTCTTCCGCCCCCGCGTCTCTCAGCGAAGCCCAGGGGGTTGGGGGGGTGGGCGAAGGATGACTAGAGGGTGGATAAACGGCGAGATCGCGATCCTGTGAGAAATAGTCTATATACAGCAACGAGAGAAATGCGCGGAAGACCAGGAGGCTCCGGGAAGGATTTGCGGCGCGGAAATCCCGCGGGGTGCGGGGGTGGAATAACGGAGTCTTTTGTACGCGAGAGACCATACGCACGAAGCCTATCCGTAAGCCTACCGACATGCTCTCTGCCACCTTAATTCCGCGAGATAAAGATACGCGGCTCCCGCGTACGATCGGACGATGGAGGAATATAAAAAGGATTTCGGACCTTGGCGCCAAAGGAGTGAAATTCTAAGAGATGAAGAGAAAACATGCTGCCTTCCGCAGTGTTGTTTCGCCGATTTTCTTCCTTTTTCTTTCCTTTTGCGTTTTACTTTTTATTTCACAATCGTTCTTTTGCGATTTATCAGTCCGTAGAGCCACGGGTTTTAAAAAGTTCGCTCACGAATCTCGCACGAACATTTATTGTGAATAAATAATCAGGTCTGAAATAACCAAGTAGACACGTTGGGATGCGCAACGTCATAAAGATATTCGCGGTGCGGTGGTTTGTGAGTTTCTCTTTTTTTTTTATCCTTCGAAGAGCCTCTCACGTCGCGTCCGGCACCGCGCGTTTCTATCATTCCACCCACGCGGTTTCTTCTCAACGCGAACGACGTGAGTCGAGGAGAATGAGAGAGTATAAAAGAGAAAGAGAGATAGAGAGAGAAACGAAAAGAAACGATCGAAGGAGCTGCGTGTCCTCTTGGCCAATGAGAACTTTAGCACGCTTTTTATATTGGCGGAACGTCCGTGATATACAAGGATTTTTTTATGACCCGTGACTGATACGAGTAAGCTGGAGAGAGACAGAGGAAAAGGGGGAGAGAGTTTCCACCCCGAAGTGCCGTCGCAATGTGTGCAAACAATTTCGTAAATGCAAAGAAAAGCATTTTCGTAGACGCAGGAAAGAATTTAGTAGATGCGAAAGAAAATAATTCAATAAATACAAACAAAAACAATTCAAAAATGGAAAACAAAAAAATCAGTCAATGCGAAAAAGCAACGAATTTAAAGTAGAATACGGTGGTCCGCCCAGTGGTCGCCAGGGTCCTAGTGATCGTCATGTTTGCACATTAAATAAGTATTTTAAGATAAGAATCAGTCGTTCGTGCAGCTTTGTGATATATAAACTCCCAGGAGGTATTTACCATGGTATTACATTGTCACACTCGTAAGTATACGTATTCAAGAATAATGAAATCGTATATAGGGTATCTCAAAATGACCTGGCATTTTGACCTATTAATAAAACGGATTATTTATTTGAAAAGCAAATAACTTTTATTTTAATATAAGGTACAAACATGGAGGTTAAGTATGGAACACAACATCCTATGAATGGCCGCCTCGTCCCTGTTTGCAAACGTTCACTCTTTTGACGAAATTTTCAATCACATTTTGGCATAATTTCGGACTAATTTCATTGAAGGTGCGTCCAATTGCTTCCTTGAGCTCCGTAATGGTATGTGCATCATTGGTGTACATCTTTCCTTTTAGATAACCCCGCAGAAAGAAGTCGCGAGATAACACGACCATGAAACTTCGTCTGCCATAACTATGCAGCAACAATGCAGCAAATAACAATTTCTATGTGTTGCTCGATCGTGTAATTCTCCATGGCTAAACCTCAATACTTCCTGATGCCAATTGTCGAATATTAGTACTCTATGTTTGCTACAAAGGAAATAGCGCGAAATTAAAAATGCCAGGTCGTTTTGAGAAACCCTTTACATTCAGCTACGGCTTCTATCTATCATTTTACATCTATTTAGTATGAATTTCAAGCTGTTAGAAAATATATATTTTTTTTCGATGTACAAAATGGCCGACTACTAATATTTTCTTTCGTTATCTTTTTTTAAGGCGCTTCACGGCGTGACGTTTAGCATACACAATTTTTTACCTAGAACGAAAAACAAAAATGCTCGTCAATATACATTAGAATACCTAGAGAAGTACGTATGGAATTTAAAAACTATTGCTTTATTCAAAAGTTGTAGGTATTTGAACTTAAGAAATGAATTTTCAGTGAAAAATTTCATTATAACTGCTCATAAACTGCTCATAAAATGAAAAGTTTTTCGATTAATCAGGAATCACGTACGTACTTCTCCGCGAAATGCAATTAGAACATAACTTTTAAATTTGAAGTAAATCGAGTGAAAATTGTTAAAGTTATTTGTCACGCCGTATAACACGAGTCGTATAGATCGACAAAAACGTTTAAATTAAATCGATGCAGAAAATAACGAAATCAGAGCAATATATGTGATACGAAATAACACGAGTCGTATAGATCGATAAAAGCAACACATATTTGTGATTGCTGTCTGATACCTGCGAGCTATAATTATCCGACAAATAGCAAAAAAAAATACGAAATACTCTCCACACTCGTCCGAGGGCCACGTTCGTTTTACATAATCGCGAATGGTCTTGGACAAGGACGAATCGGACGGAACTTGAATGCCTGTGCAATTTAAACCTGTGCAAGGACGAAAGTGGTACATGAATACAAAGGAATAGTTTTCTATGGCCCTATTATATTCTTGTACGGGTAACAGGCATGCTACAGATAATCGATTTCCTCTCAAAGTCGAAATTGTAGAGAACTAGAGAGTCAGAGAGTGTGTGTGAGAGAGCGAGAGAGAGAGCGAGAGAGAGAGCGAGAGAGAGAGAGAGATATCTACGTACTTCGTAAAATCTTGCAGCATTCTCAAGGCCTCCCTTTGTCGCGGAGTCCG
The DNA here is from genome assembly GCA_951751655.1 of Ophion costatus. Lineage (NCBI taxonomy): Eukaryota > Metazoa > Arthropoda > Insecta > Hymenoptera > Ichneumonidae > Ophion > Ophion costatus. The sequence goes on from OX632361.1 coordinate 33,636,019, forward strand.
TTTGAATAAAAGCAACGATAAGCACATCCTCGGGTTCTCCGCTATATAAAACGTCTCTCGGTCCCTCGCGATCCAAGAGCATGCCGATATATAGCAGCAGCAGCAGCAACAGAAGCAGCAACGCGAATTGTTTCCGCTTCTTAAACCCCCGACAAATTTATTATAATAACTACCCTCTTGGCCATCGCTCGCTTGTTCGAGCTCTTCGCGTTTCCGGTCGCTTCCTATACTCCGCGCCACCCCCGCAACACTCGACAATATCGCGGCTCTCACGCTGCCCGAGAGAAGAACAAGAATATAAGCGACGAGGAGGAAAAGGCAGAATGAGAAAGAGTGAAGGAGGAAGGCAGCCTCGCTGCTAAGAAAAAGAGAGAGAGAGAGAGAGAGAGAGAGAGAGAGAGAGAGAGAGGCGAGAGTAAAACTGAGAGGGAGGACAGAGGGATGCTGCTTGCCAGCCGAGAAAAGAGGGTTCGACTCGACGTGGTATTTACGACGTCATTTCCTAGCTGACTGTCAATAATTTCCCTTGGGAATAAGCGCGAGCACGGTTACTTGAACCATATAGCTTTCAGTATATGCGCGCGCATTTTTCAGTCACAACGCTTTTGTTTTTCATTCCTTTCTCTCTCTTTCTCCTTTATCACTTTGTTCCTGGCCCCCTTTTGTCTTTCCGTCTAACCGCCAGGTGGACCGAGACGTGCCGTGTTCCGTCCAGACGCTCCATCGCGTAATACGAGGCTTACGTTATCCTGTCATCCTTCCATACCACTCGCGCAAATCACACCCCTCTCCCCATGGTCCTTCTCGATTTAATCCTAACAATACGAACGAAAAAAATTGACAACGTCACGGCTAAAGGAAAAGTTCCGCGTTGTTGTTTCCGGAATTCCCCGCGGAGCCTTTTCTCGCAATCGCGACACATTCGCAACGCCATTGTCTTATCGAGTGCAGGATCTCGTGGGAAAAACTTTGCCGCAGTTGCAATTGGTCCTGGATTCGAAAAATGTCCGGCTGATCGAAGCTGCCGTTGAATGAAACAATCGAGACGCTTTTATCGAATTTCTGAAGCGAAGAGACGAGGGTGTCTCTTGCAGCAACACGAACAACTTCACAATACGTTGCGGCAGTTGATGCAGCTAAGCTATTGGCCATTTTCGTACAACGGAAGACATTGTATTGGGCCTTGTCACTTGCATGGTCGGAAATGTCCACAAGATCGTTGCTTGAGTACCTTCCAAAGTACGTTTTGTGCATAGACACTTTTTCGTAATTCTCTGCCGTAGCGGATTCGCAGGAGGGCACGAGGAAACTGGGAAATCGGGGCGGACACAGGCTTTATTTTACCGAGTTTCAGTTGAGTCACTTGAGATCGAAAACTATCAAGACTTCGCCCACCCGATCGGTACCAATGCGTGGCTGAAGAGTCACCCACCCAAGTATGGGCCCGAGCCAACGATGCCTGTCAGGTGAGGTCGCTAGAGCCAACCGCGGCCACTAATGTCCTCACCCTGGAGCATCTTTTATCCTTGGCGTCATGTACGACCAATGGCAAAAACTATGGAGAGCAAATGTCACTGTGGAACGGTCCAGCAGTGAATTAATTAACTCCTCCAGTTCTTTTCCCTCTTCTGAATCTATTTAGTCAGTCAATTTCATCTTCAAGCTACATTCACCTGGTCCAAACTGGGTTCGGACCAGAGTGAAGTGCTTGCTCACACGTTGGAGCAGCTACATTGACACCCCTGTCTACGCTGACCAGCTGAAGGCTGATGATGTATTTGCACAGCCGCTCCAACGTCGAAGCAGGCCGAAGACTTCAGTCTCCATTTTGGAGAATTCTCCATCAGCTGAAGTGGAAAAAGATAACGAACACTTGGGTGGATACGACGAGGGTGAATGCGCCGAAGGCGCGGGACATTCAAATCTTAACGAAGCATCCCCTTTAACTAATTTGCAATCAGCATTCTCAGTGGGTCGTTTCGCCCTATGGCTTTGTCCTTTTCGGGCCGCGAGTTCGACGAGAAAAGCATTTTGTGCAAGGGTTTCCAGCGGTTATTCACCCCTCTGTGGGAAACACGAGGATGGCTCGTTTTCCGGGTTGTACCGAAGTTATCCGCACTTTGCGCACTTTCGTCACGACCCCGAACGTCGTTTCCTTGATTCCCCAACTTCCAGCCTTCCTACTGCCCTCCGGCTTCGGCTCCGTGACCCAGTACCTCCTTAATTTCCACCCTTGCTGCCAACACTCTCACACAAATTCCCCTCGATCTGCAGGTCGCTTTTCCAGTATCGACGCATCCCCTTTAACTCATTAGGCACAATCAACGATACAGCTCACGGCTGGCGAACGGGATCCTCGTCCTTTCTCAACCATCGCCTACCGCTTAAACCCCCAAGGAGAAACTTCAACTCTCACTTTGGCTTTTGCATTCTTGACACGAAGGCCTCGCCGAACCCCCTCGGCCCAACAATGATTTGCCACTTGTCTCGGCACGGTCTGACCTTACAGCTGACCTATTATCGTCGCATCGATAACATTCTGTCATTTGATCTTTTTATACGTTGCTCCGATGGACGAAGTACACTCGGCGTTTCATGAAGAGGAACCAGAAAATCGATAACGCGCGAAGTGAAGTGATGTCGGAATTGGATAGATAAGTCGCAGGGAAATTTTATCGTTGAGGACGATTCACAAACATAGTGGGACTTGTATTGTCACCCGCTTATGGAGTGTCTATCATTTGCGCAGCATTTTGATCCCTAGATTTCTGCAGCCAAAAGTCCCTGGAACACGTTCATACCTGGAACATACAAAAAGAAGAATTGCTTGATTCGTCGTGTCTTTCGAGAGACGGGAGTTTGATATCCTAGGTATGACGATAAAAAGTCACGCTTTGGTGTGTCCGATCATGGTGACACCAAGTCACTGGTTGCTGGTACCATAAACGGTGTCACCATAAATAGCACTTGGGTGTCGCCATTTGGGATGATACCATGTAAGTAGTCACTACTTTTGTCGCAGCTATCTATGTATGTTCCTGTAATTGTCATCCAGAGGAATTCCCATCCACGATTTTTCCCATTAAGCTCACGGAGCATTGAGAGCCCTCAGGCAGGTTTCAACGTTATTTGGATTTTTTTATTGCAAAGCAAAGCTTCTCCAGACAGTTCATGGAGATGTAACAAATCATCTTGAGATGGTGCTTCGTTTGGGTTTGTCTTGCACCGCAAAGTACACGTCTGCGTAAGGTCGGATTTATTTTTCTACCTGTACTCGATGAAGATCATCGAGTATCCAATTCCCCAACACGCCAACGGCGTCATCTCAGTCACATGGGAACGCCAATGCAATGTAATCAAATCGCTAAAATATTCACGGAGGTTCATTAAATTTTGGCGGCTGAGTCGAGGGGAATAAATTCGGATTAAGTATTTACTAGAAAAATTGAAACGTAGGCGTGCTGTGCGTGTCACCGAGGCGTCCATGAAATTATAGTCATTCGCTGTGACAGGTAAACCGAAAGAAAAAAAAAACAACTGTACATCTCCATAGCTCCGTAATGAACTCGTAATCCGAAAATGCTTAAAACATTCAACGTTTTTTTTTTTAATAAAATGGCGTATACGTCGTTCGTTTTGTCTCTCTCACTCTCCCGCGAGAGAAGGAAGAAAGAGTCTCGAACTTGGAGGCCTGTAATGACTCGGTGACGATAAGGGCAGTACCGCGATAACCCGTTAGTCTTGACGCGAAGAGGACTTTGCCCTCGCTTTCTAACGCTCGTCGTCGCTCTTCGCGGCGTCGTATAGTGTGTTAGTCGACAGTTAAAACTTATCTTAAGCAATCTAGAGTTATTCATCAGGGCGTGACGAGTGGGTGGAACTGGGACTTCGACCTCTAGGTCCTCGATTTCTCCTCTTTACTCCCACTCTAATCGCCGTGGTCTTTTTTTTATTCTCCTGTATTTGGTAATGCCATCGATTTTTGTAAGAAAAAAAACCGTACGCGATTAAGAAAGCTTGAGCCATTCGGCTACATGAATCACGAAGTCTACCTTGGAGAATCGTTTGCACCTACTCGAATGAGAGACAACGATGCAAATGAGGGTAAGCCCGGAAGCGAAAAAGGACCACCAGAAGCTGAAGTTTCGATCAACGTCGAAAATAAAACTTATGCAAAATTTACTCTAAATTAATAAGATAGAAATTGATGGCTTTGGGGGTTGAATAGGAAATTCGTATTCAGGGGTAAAAATACATAGGTAGGAACTTTTAAAAAAATTATTTAAAATGCAATTTTTTCGCATTTTGGTCAAACATAAGTGTCTCTACTCAATCGTCGCTCATTTATTTTTCATTTGGATATGAAACTCTGCTCTGCGCACATTCTATTCACAACCGTTCGTCCTAAAAACTGCCGCTTGCTTCCTTGAGCTCCGATTATTTTTCGAGTTTTTGCAAAATTTTAAAGATAGACGATCCATTTTCACAAATTTTTCCATTCTTCTTCCTTTGCCTTTTTTTCGTCCGTGTTTCAAGTGCACTTTCCGGAAAACCTAATCGAGATATCGCAATGAATCAAGCGGCATTCTTTAAGTCTATCAAAATTCATCTTAAAACTTTTTAAGAGTGCAAAACGGTCAAGAATTTTTTTTCGACTTTCACACCATTTTAAGTTTCTATTCGATGGGAAATTTTACGCCGATTACAAATATCACGAATTTTTTTGTCAAAACCTCAAAACTACACCGGCTAAAGACAAAAACGTGTTTCCATCACGTGAAGTATTAGTTCTGCAGTTGACGAACGAATGATCTGTTGATAACAAATTAAATTGATCGATAACGACAATAATAATATTACCATAATATGTAATAATAATACACATTCGGCCAGCAAGCATCCTCCACTGCGCAGCAATAATAATGCCCATTTTTTCCGAAGCAATAAAATTATAATACGAAATGTGGGAAGAGAAATAATTCCGTAGAGTATACACAAACGCGATATTAATTGAATTTCCAGTAGACTGAGAGCATCGTAGCGATCGGTATAGGAGTGTATGCCACGTTCGTGCTCTCTGTACAGGAGGCAAGAAAAGGGGAGACGTGCAGACCTGATAAAAATTCGTCGGGTGTGCGAATGGAATATAGGAGCCTGGATTCTCTCCTCTTCTTCGTTCTCCACTTCCTACTCCAACCCACCACCTGCACGTTCCATCGTGGGGGCGGCTGACGGTCGAGAGAGCGAGAGAGGCAGAGAGAAAGAGCGCGCTTTTTTTCGGGTGGAAAAAAGGATTTTGCAGAGGAGAAGAGGGCGAGAACGCGCAGGCACGTTCGCTCAGGCAAGGGGAGTGGTATACTATGTGCGAGGGTGTGGAGGGACAAGGACGAAAGGAGCTTCCTGTACTAGAGAGATAAGAGATAGGAGACGTTTCGCGAATCGCAACGGGGGCAAGGCGTGCAGTATATTTTACCGTCTTTTATCCTTCTATGTATACGCTTACAGCTCGTACTTCGTAATACATTCACACATATACCCACACGTATACATATATGGGGAAAGGTGATTTTCCAAAAGTATATAAGACGAGAAGCGCCTCCTCCTTGTGCTTGGGAAAGGAGGAACTGGCCAGAAGAGGGAATTGCAAAACTTTCACTGATGTATCACCTCTGTTGATGGTACTTTCCAAATGACACAGATCATCGTTTATCAACGCCATTTTTGCCCATCTTTTAAAAGTCGTGTCAAAATCGATTTAATTTATATAGTGTCCTTTGATCAATACTGGTGGATCGGACAACTTCTGAGACCTTGCTGTAGACTCGAGTCTGTGCACCAGAGAATCTGAAGAAAATGGGTCCATCTATACTGGTACGGGTTTTCCACAGTTTCCCCGTACCCTCGGCAAATGCAGTGTAGTGTAGCTTAAGGATGTTGAGTCCCAAATCGCAAATGATGATAAAATTCTGAAAATTTGGTATGTTTTTGTATGAAGTGTTTCAGAGGTCGTGTAAAAATTTCACGACAATTAGGATGCTCGTTATTGAACAATTAACATTCACAAATTAAATGTTGTTTTATGGAAACTGATGTAACTTTGCAATAAGTTTTTTTTTGACCTCTCAATTTTATAATATCTACAATATACTGAAAACAACGGAAACAAAACGAAGTTGATTGATAAATTTTTTTAAATTTATTTTAAAAATTGTTCTCAAACTTTAATTAATTAAAGGGCAAGGGTTAATTAAATTGAAATGTTAATTTTTTAATAACGAGCTTCCTAATCGTCGTGAAATTTTTCACGACGTGAAATTTTCAGATTTTTCTTATCATTTTTTATTTCAACCCTTAAGGAGGTGGAAGTAATGATGACAGAACTCTGAAAATTTGGTATGTTTTTACATGAAATATTCAGAAGGTCGTGTAAAAATTTCATGACGATTAAGAAGCTATTTATTGAACAATTAGCATTAACATGTTTCATAGGGACTCAACATCCTTAATACGGCTGTGGACGCAACGGAAGTTGGGTCAGACGAGCGAAGTACGGGTAGGGAGTTATGGGAAAGGGTTCAATTGGCAAGGGTTATCCGTAAAAATCCGTAAGGGTATACGTCAGAACTTAGGAACTAAATGAAAGAAAAATATAAATCTTCCTTTGTAGAAAATGATAACTCCTTTTGTCGAAATTATCGAACGCGAAGCTGGCGATAAAGATCTGAGGGAAAAATTAACCGTGAATAGAATGATAGACTTTTTTATATTAAGGCAAAGTGGAAGCGTGACATGTAAGTGCGAGAGAGGTAGTTCAAGATTTCGAACGAGATTTGTCAGAGATTAAACATATTTAGGGCAGACGGACATTGTCAAAATCTGCTTCGGTGAATTATATAGAGCCTGAGGCTTTGTTTTTCCTGAAAATCTTAAACATCTGTAAGAAAACTCTGTTCGAAAATTTTTGACATTGGGTTGACCTTGTACATGTCCTTAACGTGACCCTTCATGGAAATTGATGTGACAATTTTCGTCCTAATGATATTAAACTAGGCTTTTTTCACTAAACTTGCGCGAAATTTTTTATTCTCATCCATCGTTGGATATACTAAGTGATTGTGACTTTTTTTAAAATTAAACGCCACTGTAATTTACCAATGATTCGAAAGGGCCCTCCTTATGACCCAACAAAATACGGCCCTCCGCGAAAGGAATCCCTTAAATATCACTTCACATATGGAATACATGGATTAATTCGTGTATATATATGGACAACAGCGATAAATATCATATCGCAACAGCACGTCCCTATAACGTTTCTGCTACTCGGCTTCCCGCACCCTCGACGTCCGCTTAAGTAAAAATCAATAATTCCTTTATCGTAGAAATTAACTGTAAGCAGATTCAACCCTCGCGCACGCGAGAATACTTGCCTCGCCGAGCCTCTCGATGCTTCATTCTCCGGCCCCTCCTGGTCTGCCTATATAACATCACAACATCAATGATAAATGCCTATATTTGTAAATATTCCCATCCTCCTCCTCCCGAAAACAATTCATTCGAACGGAAAAATAAAATTCGAACGCTCGATGCCAATTAATTCAAAACGTTAAGGAAGAATGGTGAACATTCCAAGTAAACAAAAAAAAACGTTCTACGATCGGTCCTGCAATATTCAATGCTGCATACAAGATCTCAATCTACTTTTTGTCGATTCCAACCGGCTGATAAATGTCATGACGTCTAAATTTACCGTACGGAAGTTTCCAAATATTCGAAAAGACACAAGTTTAATATTATGAGGATGAAAACAGACAAATAAATTTCGATAAAAGTTCACATTAAGGACAAGTAGAAGAACAACATAACCTCATCAATTTCAGAACAGAGTTTCCCCCTAGTTCAATATTATTTTATTTTTGTTTTATATTATTAGTATGAAAAAGGATAGAAAATCCAAGTTTAATATTATTGTACGGAAAATAGTCACATCAATTTTGATGCTACGTCACATTGAGAGTATGTATAAGAATAACATGACCTCATAAATTTTCAAACAGTTTTTTTTTGCAGATAATTAGGTTTTTCAGAAAAACGAAGCGTCATCCTCCCTAGACTTCACCAACGCGGAGTTTGTCGGTTTCCTTTTGCCGTCTTAATGTAGAAAAATTATATCATTCTATTCACGGATTATATATTCTTTTGCCTCAGAATCTTTATCGGCAGCTTCGGGTTGAAAGATTCCGACGTTTTTACTCGAGTTTCTATACCGAGGTCTCAGAAGTGTTGGCTTTCCGCTGATTGGTTGATACGTCAGCCGGTTCACGAATAAGCGGTCACCGCTCCGAGTTTAGGCTATGCACAATGCTGCGTAGCTCGAAGCCGAAACCCCCCTCGCCCATCCACCAGTGTCAGTTTATGTATAAGGCTGGGTGATACAGCACATCTGGCCATTTTGAAGACGGTCTTTAAAATGTCTTCCAATAAATGGTTGATTTTATAGAGAAGCTGATGACTGAAACTATATTCACATATTGTGAATATATATAAATAAAATATTACATAAATATTTAGTCCACAAAATGAACTTTTTCATATATATATATATAGGAAAAAGTTCATTTTGTAGACTCATTATTTATGTGATAAATTTATGTGATAAATAAAATTTCACATAAATAATGAGTCTACAAAATGAACTTTTATATATATATATGAAAAAGTTCATTTTGTGGACTCATTATTTATGTGAAATTTTATTTATATTTATGTGATAGACATCATTTATGTGATATTTTATATATATATATTAGGACGTGGAGTAAGTTCTCGCTGTTTTCCAACAGATGGCGTGACCAGGACTGCGTGCTTATAATTTAAGATGTTGACGCATCCATAAAGAAGTACTATAAGCAAGCTTGAAATTCAGTGTATGTCATTTCACCGAAGTGTAAACAATTTTGATTTTCATAGTGTTAAACATTTCAAATTTCATGCCAAAAAAGAGTATTTCTTTACGTTAAATGTTTACGTAATTGTTTATGTTTAAAAAATCTGCATCTGAAGCACACATAATTCAAACACTTCACAAATAATTATTTTGAAGAGTTGAACTAAAGGCGATACTTCATGAAGACTCATGCCAGACGCTAACTGGACTTGCAGAATCATTAGGAGTTGATCTCACAATAGTTTCAAAACGTTCGAAAGCATTAAAAATTATTATTTTTTTAAACAAAGCACTAATTTTCACGAAAGAACCAGCGAGAGCTTATTCAACATCCCAATATATAAAAGATTGAATTATAAACAATATATTTTGTCATTAAAGATATATAGGATATATTCATAGGCTGACAGTTCGCCATTCCTCGTTTTCTGCTCTCTTCTCTTTTTCTTCCATCCCTAGATCTCACTCGTTCGGTCGAGGGAACGACACGAGGAAGAGACGCCCAGGGAATCGGCTTTGCGTCTGGCGCGCGCGCGAGCGAAAGCGCACAGACGAAATTCGAAGTAATAGGAAAACTCTGACTGCGGAAAAGAAGTTCAATCTGGCCTCGTGCCCTTCTCCCTCAGCTTGGCCCCATCGAGCAGCGTCCTTTTTCACTGACTCTTTCTCCAAACCAGGCGGGCTTGAAGCTTGGAAAACCTTCTTTTGACTCCTTTGATTCCGGGAGATGGTCGGGAACGAGTTTCAGCCTCGCAAAGCTCTTTCCAGCAAAATCATCCCTACGCTCCCAAACGTGCATGCCCCTGGTCCCTCCCCCGCCCCGAACTTATACGCTACCTCCAACGAGGCTCTCGAAGCTCCCCGAGATCCTACATCCTTCATCCTCATCCCTTTTCCATCTTCCCTCCGCCTCTCTTTCCTCTTCTCTCTGGATTTCTCTACGAGCTACGTCCCACTCCCTTTAAGGTCGGCCGCATGCTACTGGAGACCCGAAAGTTTCTTTCGCCATTTTTATTTTAATCCACGGGTATATGCCGACGGTATCACACTTGGGATATACGAGAACCCGGTATTCACGTAGGTTGTCCTGTCACAGGATTATTGGAATCAGAAGCCAGTGCTGACTCCTGAAAATGAGTGCTGTGATGTGCAGAGCATTCTACGATTGACGATAACGGAATTGTCTGCAGGGGAAAGCCCTTTGGACACCCGAAAATCAGTCATTTTTCGTAAATTTTTTAAAAGGTGATAAAATAATCTCATCGTTTTTAAATTTTGACATTATTTTATTACAATTTTCAAATGTTAATTTTTAAGGTAAACATTGTCGAGAAAATGGTCCAAAGTGTGAAAATTTAATTACAAAGCCTACTTAATTTTCAATTTTATACGTCTTTTTATATCATTATAGGTATATCCTTCCAACAGTGTAATGGTGAGAAATCTCTCAAAATTTCAGCCAGATCGATCAATAAATTTTTAAATTATAACTTGAGCATTTTTCAAAATACGCCTATGACGTATAATAAAGCCGCCATTTCGTTTTGTTTATAAAATAAAAAAATTAACACTTGAAAGATGTAATAAGATAATAACAAAATTTAAAAATGAAGACATTATTTTATCACTTTCAGAAAAATTCATGAAAAATTAGTCATTTTCGGGGGTCTAAAGGGATTTCCCCCTTAACGAGAAGGAAACTCCCTTTTACGGACCCACTGCGTGACTTGGACCCAACTGTTTTCGGGATTGGATGACTTTTTAGGACACAGCATGATTCGGAGCTTGTAGATTTGGAGGGTCCACGGAATGGGATGCATTTTGACAACCACATGAAATGCGTATTCGTCTAGTTCAATGTGGCTTTATACTATGTTTTTCAAAACGGTGTACACGATTTCTTGACAACTTGTGAACTGAATGGCTTGAAATTTTCCACTCTTATTCATTTTAATAGTAGTTAAGTCTTGAACGACGTTTGTCTTATTCAGATTTTGTTCTCATCAGTTATTAACAATTATGTCATTTTTCCTTGAAAAAAGGAGATAGACATTTTTTTTTAAGGGTGAAATACGGTAACAAAAAAAATGGTCAAGTCATAACCAATATTATCTATTTTAAGGAAGATATCTTTTTTTTGTTTGACCAGGTGGGCTAAAATTAAGTACACCGTCGAGCCCTTCACGTCCAAAAGTCCTTCAAGAGGTCGTTCATAACGTCTTCAATTATTTACATTTGTAAATAAAATTTAGTACACGATTTTTTTAATGTACCTACAAATAAATGACCGAACCATTTTACAACCAGATCTTATTTATGTATTCAGTTTTTTTTTATAACCCTGATTTTCAGGTCCTCACGTCTTAACATTGTACGAATATATTAGAAAGTTAATGTGGGAAACGAGATAAAAAATGAACCAGTTTGGTCATTTCAATGAAGGAATGCTCCATGAACAATATATCAATGAAGCTGTTTCGTAATCGAACCGGTACAATTTAAGAATAATTGTACACTTACATATCATATTGAAGTTTGCATCGATGGAATGCAACGAAAAAGTAACGTATCCGAATTGCCTAAATTTTTTGGCACACTTAGGCTACGGAAATAACTCCAACATTTTTTAGAATCCTCATTATAGCTCGACGACTTGAATCAGTAAAAAAATATTTTGGATAATAATGAAAATAAACAAATAAAAAAATAGAAAAGAATATTCATTTTATCCCACGCATTCGAAACTTGAATTTATTTCGGGTCCTCGATCTTTGTGCCTGAATCAACGAGCAAGTCATAAATTACGTGTGTGACAATTTCTCCCCATTGTGAATACCTTGCCAAACTTTTTTCTCATCAGTACAAATTAGGATAAACCCGGCAAGATTAAGAAACAATATTCCCGAAACGTGCATGAATATCCTTCTTTTAATGTCCAACATGCGTCCATAAAAATGTATCTATTTGGAGTTCGCGTTACCCAGGAGAAATGAACATATTAACTAATAACACTAATCTTTTTGTCTATGGTTAGAGGCGTTGCAGATATCAAAAAAGTTCTAAGAGAATGCGCTTTGGCAACTAAATCCACCAACTAAGTCCACCCTACTAAATAAGCGTCTCCGTAATTTTCACTGAATAAACCAAACGGTAAGAATAATCCGACAGACCATAAAATTTCGCGACGTTTAAGTTTGCGTCGTTGCAATGCAACATAAATTCATACATTTAAATTGCTTCAACCTGTTTGGCCATTTTTCGCTGCGAAAACTGTTCGAGTGTTTTTATGTATTTTCATTGAAAATATTCCACCTCAATTTGCAAAAAAAAAGGCTTTAAATAGTCATAAAAATGTTTAAAATGTTAAATTCAGAAAAATCGTAGCATTTGAACGATGCAAGCTTCATCCCTTTAACATTTCAACACAACATACCCTCGCTCCACAATTATTCTCAAATGCATCATCACCAAAAAAAGTCACCACTGCATCCCCTGCATAAAAAAACCAGCTCACACAATTCGTCAGAATAAAAATCCTCGAAACATTGGTTCCCAAAAAAAACGTTTTCCGATTTCCTCGACTTCTACCCTCGCGACCAAATATCCGCCAAAAAGAGGATGACCGAGTTGAAGTTTGAAAAGTTCGATACAGGCAGCATGAAAGAAGAATGTTAATAAGTTGACAGCTCGCGTCGCGAGTGCAAAAGTGTATCGAAGCTTTTTCGCGCGCGTTCTACGAGCGACAGCGGCCATCTTTAAGGGCCAGTGTGTGCGTGTGAGCGAAGTCTCGTTACCGAGACGCGAAGAAACCGTTCGGAGTTGGAAAAAGCGGGAATTGAAGCGAAGGAAAGATCGTGCGACGAAACGGGTGAAGCAATAATGAAACTTCGTTCCGGCGGAAGGTGCTCACTTTATATCGACAAGGGCGGGAACAACCGGGCATGAGAGGTGGCAGTGAGGGAGGGGGTTATTTTTTTCGTTCTTTGCTCCGACAGACTTGGTATATTTACTACACATACATGTCGAGGCCACGGTCTCCGCCAGAAATGGAGAAAAGGGCGATAAAGGGCGAAAAGGGCGAAAGAGGGATGAATGAGGGAATGGCGAAAAAATAAGGGTAGAGGGCGTTGAGATAGGAATACATACATATGTGTCTGTGTGTGCGTAGTACCTTCGTATCCTCTCGCCGGGAGGAGTACGCCTATCGATTCCATTCTCGCTCTTTTCCTCCCGCGAGAACAGATGGGTGTACTCTCGCTCAAAAAAAAAAAGACAGACGGAGCAAGAGGGAGAGCATAAAGTACCGAACAACGCAAGTTGCGAGGGGGTCGTGCGCATTCGCGATTCCGCCACCCGTCGAGACTCTCTCGCTGGAATAAATTTGCGATTGCCAGGAGAGAGGAAAAGAGGCGAAGCAGAAAAGGAACAGAATGGAAGGGAAAGAGAGTGAAAAAAAGAGGACAAGAGAGAGGGCGGAGAAAACGCGAGAAGATGGAAGAGGAGGTGAATCGTGCAAGCCGCGATGAGGCGGGGTAAACTTGATAAAAAAAAAGCGGCGTGTGCTACGTCCAAGTGCATTTTCTATTCGCCCTCCACCCCCCACCCCATTTCTCTTTTTTCTTTATCGCCGTTCGACCGGCTTTTCCTGAAAGTCTTCGGTCCCGTCTTTTATTTATTTCGTCTATTTACATCGCGCTTCGCTTATTTCATTTCAAAAATTTATTTTGCGAGACTGCGTCTTATGGAGGAATTTTACCCTGAGGGATTTCGCGTCGTCGCGTGTGGAATTTTTTTTTTCGGCAATCTTCGGGGATTACAACGAGATCGTTAGGCCAAGGGACTGATTGGCGAGAATCTTGTTAACCGTTTCGTTTGAATAATCGCGCTCGATTTTCCCGACTCGTGCGGTAAGGTCGCACGCGATTTGCCGATTTTTCACGCGACTCTTGATATCCTTGGGTAATGACGCGTAGAAAGCTCCATTCGTTTTCTCTCTCCATCGATCCACTAATCCCTCGCGCTGGGCTATGTGGAAATATTTTCGCATACCACCGAGGCATTCCATCTCGCTTACTACTTAAGGGAGGATACCCTTAGGCGAGGGAAAAATTTGCTGATTTTCATGATTTTTTTTTAAGACACATTTGAGGAGCTGTCGAACAAAGCTGGACTTGTCCACACTGCGTCAATTTTTTTTTAGTTTTATTTTTCGTGTTTTTCAAGAACACCTTGGTAAGCGCTCGAATTATTTTGAATTAAATCCAGCTCTGAACACTTCAAAATTGGTTAAAAACTGTTTTTTTTGCGAAATGGCAGTTTTCAGGGACAAAAATAAATAAAACCAAAGTAAAAGTTTAATTTGACGTAGTGTTAACAATTCCGGTTTTATTCGCCAACGCCCTATTTCTTCACTATTTTTTAGACTTAGAGTGTGTTTTATTAATATTTTTGGCTGTTGCATAGTATTTTTTTTATTGATCTTTAAAGATGGCAAAGGTTCGGCACGGTCTTCTAATCTGCATTTTCAACACTAGCGTGACGTATAGCTTTAAAACTAATCGACCGATTTCATGAAATTTTGTATATATCTTTCTAACCTTATCGTCTAAAACATAACACTAAATGTTTTTGAAAATTAAAAAAAAGTATGTTTGATTGCACAATAAAAACATTTTTGTCGAAAAATTCCGTCTGTATGTTCCAAGGCCTTTCATCGATTTCCGACATTTCTCACTTTTTCTTGGTTCATATTCTGAGTATAAGTGTTACCGAAAGAAAAATTTTCGGTATTTTTTTGTCAGATTAATCCCGCCAACGCTACCTGTCACGCCGTCTGACAACATCCACCGCAATCCGTTTAATATACTATGCCATACTTCCGACATTTTTAATGCTAGTAATAAAAGTAGTAATAAAATATACCCTAAGTTTAAAAAATGGTGAAGAAATCTTTCCTTAAAAAAAATCATGAAAACTAGCCCTCCTTGAAACAACAATTTCGGAACGATTCACCGGCTCATACGGCACCCCTTCTCGCCCCCCACGCCCTTCGTACTTTCCGCCTCTCTCCCATGGATCTTCCACGTTGTAATGGGCACACGATCGCTCCTCGTTATAACCAAATTCAATTTTATGTTAAATATTCCCGAACGGAGATCTTTACGTTTCTTCCTCCTCATCTACATCCCCTCCCACCTCACCTTTCCCTCCTCTTTTTCTCTCGAACTTAATTTATGATTCTACCTTCCGGAGATCCTTGGAAACCTATCCATTATCCTTGCCTCTCGCTCCCACTGCTCCTCTTCTCCTTTCTTATTGCTAAGGCACTCGCGTACACGTACGTATAGTTATATATCGCTTGGACACACTCGAAAGGGAGGAGCCGCACATAAGCAACGGATACCTACCCCCGGAAATTTAAGGGTGAGCGAATGCTTCTTCCTTCGTTCCTCGGAGTATCGCGCGCACCGCGGATTACAAGTACGACGTAATATCGTAGATCGAGGAAAATCTCGGAGTACCCGGCTCAACTTTTCTCCTGTCGAAAGTTATTCATCGAATGAGACGGAGCTGGGCAGACTTGCCATTCGCGATCCTCAAAAGCCTCGGCGCCTCTCGCAGCCTGAGGCAAAAGCTCTACTAGTATAGTCAACTTTGACAAAATACATTGATAACAATGGGCAAAATTTGAGAAACGAAAAATCACGCGAGATTCTGCTGTGTTTCAGGGTGGCAGATGGATGCTAAAAAAGAGTTGTCGTTCCGTAAGCCACCTAAAAATGAAGTCTTAAAAAAGTGGGTTATGGGTCGAAAAATATGTTGTTGAAGTTTGCATCGTTGCAACGCAACGAATCTTGTTAGTTGATGATTTTTTTGGCCCCTTTGAACTGTGAAAATCATTCGAAAGTTTTTACATAGTCTTATTAGAGACTCGCGATCACAATTTGCAAAAAAAACGTCTCTGGGTAATAATCAAAATAATAAAACGAAATATGAAAAAAAAATCTTTGCCTTGCAAGAATGCAAACGTCAAGGTCGTCGGATAATAACTCTTCAGGCCATCAAGGCGAATTAGTAGTCACTTTACATGATGTGTTCTTTCCAAGTTCGTATCTTTATAAGTAATACATCAAGCAATATTAAACGTTATTTCTGTTATATACAATATATAAATATAAATTCAGAAATCCCTTGTAAAAAGTATGCACACAAAAATAGAATCATTCCATCTCGAAACCTGCGATCGACTCTCATAACCTTAAAAAAATCTAAATCCAGAGCTGGCAGAGCTAAAAAAGAGCGAAAAAATGATTCGCCAGCAGAGAGCCAACTTGCGGGCAATCAAGAAGGAAGTAATTATTTAAGTTTGAGGCTATACTTTGACCGGCCATATTGAAATATTACTGCGCCATCTCTGGGGCGTGAAAATCGCGAGTAGCACGAAATAAGATGCGAATCGAGGGGGTAAAAATCGGCAACGTCATGGCGAAGCACGGCAGACACGCGGTACCGTTCATTTTTACGGTCTTCGATGAAACTTGTTCCGCTACTCATGTCGTGCAATACGGGAACGGTAGGAATGGATTTTCGGGCCTTATCATCGGGGCTAATGCACAGTCGCAGTCAATTTTGTAATATCGGTAAGATTTCGTGTCAAGGGTGTCCTGGAGGATCAACATCCAACGTGCTCATCGATGATTTGTGAATAACATTTTCCGAAACAGCTCAATACGGTTTTGCACAATTCCGAATCACTTTTTTCCACCAGAATAGTCACCAATACTGCCTCGGTATCTTTTATCCAGAGCCTCCATGGCCCATTCTTTCCGTATGGTGAAAAAAAGCCATGTCCATTATTTTCCGTTAATTCAATCAGAGCTTATCGTTAAGCGAGGATTTGTACCAATTTGCCAGTTGAGGAGCCCCAATAGGACACGATCCAAGGATTCAAAGTGGCTTGCGCAGATGAGCAAGAGGGTTGAAAAGCTCCCTCGTGGAACGAAGGAGTCATTAATCGGCTTTCCCAACCTTTGCTGAAGAGAAATCTCGATCATCCGAAGAGCAAACCCTCCGACGATCTTATGTAAAGTTGAGGTATGAACCTCAATGACATAAGTACGAGAAAAGCTGAGTCGTGCTTTCCATTGCCTAACCCTCCAGCTATCAGACCCCTTTCGATGTGCAGAGGCTGTCTTTAGAATCCGTTATACATCACGTACCCGCTGTCATCAAAAGACCTAGAACTGAAGGTCATCTGATAGCTGTCCAAAATAACCCCAAACACCTTCATCCCCTCTGTTCCAATGGAACAAGACTCGAACGTCAATTGTCGTCCCCCATACTCTCACTTTCCAAGTTCCTTGACATTCGTCATCCCCTGCGTCCAACCGGACCTCTCGTGCAGTGAGAAATCCGCACTGAGCTGCATCCTCGGTGTTGCCCCTATATTAATTTTTACCCCGCATTCTGGAGGATCGCGCCGAGTCTCCAGGCGTGGCAGTGAAGGCCTTCGGCGATGGAATGGAACACAAGAGGAAACTGGTAGGGTAGTTGGTGAGGCAAGGCAACGAGAAGAGGAGGACGAAGAGGAGTCGAAGTGGGAGGCGATCGGGTATGAGAAAAGTGCGATAGAGGCGAACGAGGCGATAGCTGAAGAAAACGGAACGATATGTATGCCATGGGCGAACGCGAGCAAGGGCGGATGAGGCTCGTGGGAGGAGGTGATGGCGAAGCTGGCAGCTCCAGGGGAAAATGTAGGAAAGAGCGAGAAAACGGGCGTACGTCTGCCATCTTGGAATCGATGTCGATCAAGCGGAAGGAAGGAACTTCTGCGCAGCTTCGGGGGGCGTTTGCCCGGTCTGAACGACTATGTGTGTGCGTGAGTGTGAGCCAACACGACCACCCTCCACCTCGATCTAACCTACCCGAATAAAGTATACGAGCGAATCTCGGTTGGGGGGACTTCGCCAGTTCGGCAAACCGTACACACACGTACCAACACACATAGCCACCCCCACATGTGAAATAGCTGACTGCACGTACATCCACACCCCTTATGGTGCCACGTGAGGTGTGTGTGTTGCTTCTTTTTTGCTCCCTCACTCTTGCACGCGCAACGGAATGCTTTGATTCGCAGAGACGTCCGAGAATCTCTTACGTGGGAGTTTCTCGCCATAAACGCTGCTTTTTCCTCGCACGGGAGGACTCGCGGAGCAAAAAGCCGAGCAAAAAAAATGGCCACCCTCCGTATAAAGTAATGACAGCCTCAATGATGACTTTGCACGCAACTTATTTGAAACCCTTCACTTTCCAACGCCAATGCGCAGCGAAATGTTTCTCGTCGAATTATTTTTCCATATCTTCAAACGAAGTGTACAGACGGAGTGGGGTAAGCCCGCTGTACCGCTTTAAATATGCAGCTGTAGTGAGGGAAAAAAACAATTCGAGATCAACTGCACGTTTTTCGTCGGATCCAAGTCCGCGGCAAGATTACACGAGCCATTGTACAATGTGGAAAGTAAAGGGAGGCTTCGTTGTGAATTCGAATACCACGATATCGCGATGAATCATCGAGAACGCGAGATAAGGGGTGGTTGATTTACGAACTATGGTATTTCGACACGCGAGCCTCTTTACTTTTCCCCGCGTACAATTGCTAACGATTCCGCAACAGCGTTCAGCGAGTACGAAGCCGCAGTGTAGGAGCAAAAAAACGCCATTTTTTTCAGTCATTTCGACTGAAGATTGTTGGTTAATGGCTCACTGCAATGAGAACGAGGCAGAAAGTTGCTGTAATAATTATGTAGCAATGTTAAAACGTAGGCAGTAAAAGTAAAGACTGCTACATGCAAGTCGTTCGTTTCAACGATTTATAGGGTCGTGGTAAGAACAATTCTACCTTTTTTTTTATTCAGAGCAAACGAAGCACATCCGCTAGTGCGGGCACACACGCGTTTCGACTGTGGCAAGGCAACGTATCAGATAAACGCGAAAAAAAGACGCCTGGATCATTCAAAAAGAAAGAAACACGATACCCCGGCTGATAATCCCTTATCACTAGTACAATGAACATACCTAACTGTCATTGATTATTTCTAACGCTCGAGAATCACGCGATCAAGTGGAGGTTCACCGTGTATCCGCGAGCAAGATAAGCCGAATTGGAGAGGCACCATTTGCCAATTCCCCTTTCTCGACAAGCGATCCTAAAACCTGGTAAACAATCAATGATTCCTTTGAGGAACTTTGCCCAATGGGCAATTGAAAAGATGACATCTTCTAGAAATCAGATGTTGGAGGCCATCAGCCAAGTGTAAGGCGTACAGTCTGTACAAAAAACCTCAAGAACAATCAATGATCACTTTGAGGAACTTTGCCCAATTCACCATTATGAAGATGACACCGCATAGGAATCAAATGCTGGAGGACATCAGCCAACTGTAACGCGTATAATCTGTAAAAGTAATAAAGATCACAAAGGAGTCTTGTTCGCAGTTGAAAGTTCTTGGAGGGGTTTGAAGTCGGTCAGTGTGCCTCTGAGTGGCGATATAGAGACTTGAGCGAGATGTATATACGTATACTACGTCGAATGGCTCTGGTGAGCAAGAGAGTTGAATGGCTCGTGACCTTGGCCCCGAGGCTGCCTCCGGCCTGGGGTTGGCAAGGTAATTAAATGCCATGGACGAGGTCGTGCCTGCTGTTATAACCGCGTGGGCGCGCGCACTTCTCACCCTCCCCCCTCCATCCCCCTCGACCATCTCCTACTCCGTCTGCCGCTGCTATGCGTGGATAGAACGAAGGGTATCAGAGCAGGGGATGAGGCTAATTGCCAATGCAAGAAGAGACTAGAGCCAACCCCTCTTGCGTCTCACCGGCACGCTGGAATCTTCGCGTCAAGGTGCTCATTTCTCGGATCAACCGACCCTCATCCGTTTCCCTATCAATTTTCCTCGACTGCCATCGACCGAACTCACGACTTACCTTCCAGCGAGGGGGTGATTTGCCTACTGGTTGATTGCCCAATGTGGGAATCTGTGGAAGACCAATTGTGGAAGATTTTCGGATCATTGAAGATGTCCAATCATCCGAAAAACCCAAAATCTAATAGAACGTCAGGTAGAAGGTACTGGCAATTCTACAGAACCAGTTCACCATAGGTACTAATTAGGAGCACGGAGTCATCATTCAGCTATACCAGAGAAGCTGTCAAAGATCAATCAAATTGGACAGTCTACCCATCTCAGACCGAAGATTGTTTCATTTGCTAGGTAACGGAAAGCAAAATTATCCACCAACGTGGCTCCCAACGTCCATCCACATGTGTTCCATTCACTTTTCATCGAATACAACAAAACGAAGAACCTGTTGGCCTCGTGTTGATCCAGCACTCAAGGAATCAAATACTTCTCAAGCTCATTCATAAAAAGGTTGCAAATTCATTGAACCGTCGAGAACCACTGTTCCGGAAGTAGCTCAGTTACAAATTAGCATCCAGAGAGTTTGCCCTTGGCAGGTTCTCGCGGTATCCCTCTCTCGCCAGAGTTTCACTCTCGTTCGTTCCTCCTTCCTCTCCCGTTCGCAGAGTCGTTGTCCTACTTCGTCTACCACACGAAGAGGCACATCGAGTGGAACTCGCCCTCCGCTGCTCTCTCTCTCTCTCTCTCTCTCTCTCTCTCCCCCACCCCGACTCTCGCCTTTCTGGGCTATTAAAGGAAGTCGCCTTTGAGGTCAGGTCGGGGGGTTAGGTCGTAGCGTCACGGGTGGTGGCCCTTTATAATGTCCGGGACGACGACGACGACGCGGTGGGGTATAATGAGCGGCCAGGAAGTTAAACGAGAGTATTTTTTACCCGAGAAAAATTACGCTGGCCTTCTTCCACTTCCGCTCTCGTCACCCACGGCACAGTAATTTTCCCCATCCCCCATCGCGACACCACCGATGAACGAAAAAAATTCAATGAAAAACGAAGCTGAAAAGGGAATGAGGGAGAGAGAGAGAGAGAGAGATGGAAGCATAGTGAGAGGGATCAAGCAGAATGGAAAGATGAAGAATAAAAGGTGAGGAGTGAGATCTGGCGGGGAAATTGGTGAAGACGGTGGAAAGGAAAATCAGGGAGAGAAAGAAAGAGATGGAGATTCTGGTTAACGCGGGATGTTGTCAGGGTCGCGGATTCTGGGGTGTCTTCCATTCATTACCGCTGGTTACCCTTAATGGAATCTCCGTGTCCTCATCTTTCCGTTGTCCTTTTTTCCTGTTCTCGTCGTCCTCGTCGACTTATCGTCGTACTCGTCGTGCTCTTGGAAGGGTCGCCACTACTACACGCTTCGGTAATATTTCAGTTTTGCCGGGAAACAAGAAGTCGTTTATGGAAACGGACTCAGCAGGATTGTGACGCTTCCCTCTCGTACCCTTCACCTCATTTGCTATACACACAGCCGAGCGACTGGCGCGCCACTAACAGAACGCTGTTATTTCTTCTCTACCCCCCCCCCCCCCCAGCCCACCCCGACTATGACATTACTCCTGAGAGCCTTCGAGGGCTTGTACAGTATTTTTCTTCAACCCTCCCTGCTTTTAATGGACTATCCTCTGGTGTCCCTGTTTCAGACCTCCCACTGCATCTTCTCTACTTTCTACAGCCCCACGGGACGCCCGGTCAGTCCGGTTGTAATGTAATGGCACACTGAGGGGCAGGAAAGGGTTGGCTGTCGAGTAACGTTCAATTAGCGATGACGCTAGTACAGCGATGTTCCGTTAGATTATTGGTTGGATCAACCGCGAGCCTCATTGTTCATTCATTAATCATCTGGCTAGTAGGATGTGTTTGAAAAAACGAAGGGAAGGCGAATACCGTATTGTTGGAAAAAAAAGAACAGTTCAACAGAACGAGCCATAACCTCCTACTTTTTTTTACTACTCCATATTCTGCAGAATTCTCGTTAGAGGCAATATACTGCTTATTTTTCAATCGTGTACATCGGACTGATGCGTATCCATTTTTTATTATTTTTCAACAAACTGGGATAGTCCGAAAATGAGAAGGCAGGCGAAGCATGTGCTTCAAAAAATAGGTTGCCCTTTCTTGAATTATTTTCATAAAAAATATTCGATCGAAATCGAGCCGAAAACCGCGGCTGGTTCAATTCAAAAGAGCGTCCTCACGTCCCTTGTTTTGGAAATATATATGTTTTCGCAGGAACCGGTAGCGGATAATTCATGGCTGTCGCGTTGAAAACAATTTCGGAAAACCCAATATCGAAATCCAAGAAATTAGAATCATTTTGATAAATAAAATAATTGTGTCGGATCATTGTACTCTGACACCTTAAAAAAACGACGTTGACGTTTGCATCGGTGGAATGCGATGATTTTTTTTTCTTCATCTTTCATTTCTTTATGTTTATCATTATCCAAAGCTTTTTATGCAAATATGAGGTCGTAAATCTGTAATAAGAATACGTAAATACGTTCGAGTGTTTTTCACAGCCTAGGTCGACCAAGTAAAATATGTGCAATTAAAAGAAAAAGAATTTTCGCTACGTTCCAACGATGCAAACTTCACCGTCATTGAAAAAGGCTCTTCCAAGGTGGAGTCGTTTCCAGTGATCGTGTGAAAAATTTTCCCACTATCCCTTCGTTGCCGTCTGGTGTCATCTGGAGGAAATACGGACTGCCTTTTACCTTGTCCCTCCCAACTGCTTACGACGTGTACCATAGTCGTCGGCCGTTCGAACAGTCATTTGTGAAGGGATGCGAAAGGGTTCGTTTCGAAGAAAAACATTCAATTATACGAATATGGAGATGGAGGCAAGAATAAGGCAATACATAAGGGAGCCCTGTTACACTACTAGAATGACTAACGATGTATTAACATGTAATTTCTTGTCGTTCTCTTTCCCCCATCGCGATTCGTGACTCCTTTTCCACTGCGACTATATATATATCACGATTATATCGATGAGGAATATATTAAAACTAATACATGTCGCGGTTTGTACTGTTATACGCCGTAATTAAATGTGCATCAGCGTGTGTCAGGCGTATGTAATCTTGAATCAACTCTAACCGCCTTTCACGAGTTATCGCCTCTCCCTCTCTCTCCCTCTCTCTCTCTCTCTCTCTCTCTCTCTCTCTCTCTCTCTCTCTCTCTCTCTCTCTCTTCTCTTTCTCTCCCTCTATCTGTGAGTGGTATGGAAAAAAGTGACTTTGGGAACATTCGACTTCGACGACCATCCTCAAAGCAACGAATTGTCCCCACACTCAACATTACATAACTTCCAATACCTTTAACATCACATCTGGATGGTTGTACGTATATTCAGCCAAAGGTCATTTCCCTGGACTGTCCTGGAGTGAAAAAAAAATCATTTTTTTCAAGTGTCAAAGACTGTCCTCTGAATGGCCGGATTTGCTGATAGCCAATATTATATGGGCCTAGGGGGTTCAAAGTATCATTTTCCCATGTATTAGAGATAGAGGGAGAGCGTTTGCGGCTGTCAGAGCCTACGGGGCGGACGTTACGTGAAATTCAAACCAGCAACATCGATCGTTGGCTTGGTCTGAGTGACTATCTGCGCCCGCTGAAGAGTGTTTTACGGAACCTTATACTTAACACAAGGGCGAACGTGGCCTGGAAGGGTTGATGAGCCAGGTATGCCCATTATCTCCGGTATCGGGTCCTCGTTTGTATAACATTCGTTTCGTTAAATATATATCTTCCGCTTAGGGTTAACAAACGACGAGGAGACCTTCCTCCTCGAGTTTTAATTTATTCCCAATGGCGACCCCAAGCCATTGGAGTAACGTGAGAATATATATAGTCAATGCTCGCCATCAAAGACTTACGCGTTCCTGATGGACTCTCTCTCTCTCTCTCTCTCTCTCTTTCTCTTTCTCTTTCTCTCTCTCTTTTTCTGATGCATCTGCGCAAATGGATAATGGGCGCGTCACTCGGCGCTTTTTTTATGCAGATTATTCCGAAAGAAAAAAGTCAAGGCGCGACTTTCGATGCCGAAGGGACGAAGGGCTCGAAGGGGGAATGAAGCAAAGGGCCACATACACTGAAAGCACTGGGAGATCGGAAAAAACGTTTTTTTTTTTGCACTCGACTGAGCGCTTGGGTCTGGCGACCGTGCGTTGTTTATTCGAAGGCAAGGGTTTTAGTTAATGAGAGAAGTGAAAAACGCATAGTCAACGAAGCTTCATCGCGGCCGGAAATCGCGTACCGGAAGAATAGATTTTTTTCGTAATTGTAGTTTTTATTTTGTTCTCAGACAATGCACCAATCATCGGCGCGAGTATCAAAATGTTTTCGATCGCTGGTACCTTGATGAGTTTGCTGCATTTTTTATGGAGAGGGCGGTGGGAGATAAATTTTGTTCATTTTAACGCGTATTAAATAAGTCGAAACGAAGGTAAGCGGATTTTTGGAGCAGCAGCTCCACGAAGAAAATTCTTCAATTCGGACATTCAAATCTAAAGCATCCTCCAACAGAAATTAAAAAAGCCCGCAAAGTGATTTTTCTCTGATAGTATTTAATTCCTAAATACAAAATGTTTTGATCGAACTTGGATCATGCTTTATAGTTACGATACCTTTATGGGCTCTTGATCTCAAAGACACAAATATAAAAAATACACACGTGTCGGACCAGGTGTACGTAAAGCAGAAAAAAAAAGAATTGTCGACTATTAGCGATTGATTAACGCCCCAGTTGCGTCAACAATTAAAAATACTATGAATTCAAAATGGAAAGGTAAACTTTAATATAAAAAAAATTAATTCTCGTTCATTTTGTACCATTCAATTTACTCAAATATTAAATTTACTTCAATGATCGAGTGAATGAAAAATCAAAAAGCAATTAAACAAGCAAATTTAAAATAAACAATTGCATAACGTCACATAAATTACAATAAATAATAACATGAACTGCGATTATGAAATTAAATGGACAATCAAATAAGTCCAAAAAAAACCGAAAAAATCACTAGATGAATTAAAAAGTTGATAAATAAAGTGAAAAACAAAGCGAGAGAGAAGGAATCCAAAGGTGGTGTCGTGTAACGTAAAACGAAAATGGTTCCTTGCTTGCGAGAGTTTCGTGCGATGACGGCAAACATTGGAGTACTGGCGGGCGTGAGCGAGAGAACACTGACGCGCTGCTGCGACTCTTCGTGTTTGTCGGTTTTGTTTGCACGGTGCTTGCTCAGCGATCTCATGGCACACAAAAAGCCAGTAACGACGTTAGAAAACGTGTGGCAAGGTACACAAGGAGTGACTCGGTCTATATCATACGACGGTACCTTGGATAATATACAGCAACACGAAGCCGAGTGCTGCAGAGGCTATGGACTTTACGCCGGGCTGCTTTTCCCCTCACAAAACCCATACTCGACCCCGTCGACCCATCCGGGGCCAGAACAAATTTGTACGACGGTGTAAAAGAAAAAAAGGACGAAAAAAACGGCCCAAGTTTCGAAACGTGATACAGCAGCATATGTGAACACACGTAGCTATTCTAGGCTCGAATATATCAAATTCTCTTTCTCTTCAGCTCCTTTTTTCCCGCCTCAAATAATCAAAAACGAAAGCGTATGTAGATCGCTTTTTAAAACCAGCGGCTCTACAACTGTCACGTATTTTATCTTAAGGTGATCTTGGTGGATTGGAGAGATCCAGGGCAACTTCCAATGTGACATGAATGCTGAGGAGCGATGAAACAGGAAGCAGTTCATGACGACGCCCTGTGCACTTGTGCGAATGCGATACAGTACTCTATTAGGAAAAAGCGGCTGTGGGTAACACCGCGGGGGTCTCCCACGAAAGACTGAATCGAAAAGTATGGGCCGAAAGGAAAAGGGATGTGAAGGCCAGCAAGGACATGCGACGGAAAGTTTGAGAGACGAGTCTTTATGAGGTCAATTTTTAATTAGCATTTCTGAGATTCTTGTAGCCACGAAAGATAAAAGAAGCATCCATGCAACGGATCACAGATACACGTATCAAATAATCCAGCACTTGGATACGGTCGTCCAGATATTATTAAACACAAGAAGACGTATTGAAACTAGAGTTTGATGTTTGATAGCGCATCAAAGAATTAGACTTTGATTGTTGGTAGCTAATCAAAGAACTAGACTTTGATTGTTGGTAGCTAATCAAAGAACTAGACTCTGATGGTTCGTAGCTAATCAAAGAACTAGACTTTGATTGTTGATAGGTAATCAAAGAACTAGACGTCGATTGTTGGTAGATAATCAAAAAACTAGACATTGAGTTTTGGTAGCTAATCAAAGAACTAGACTTCGATTGTTGGTAGATAACTAAAAAAATAGACACTGTTTTTTGGTAGCTAATCAAAGAACTAGACTTCGATTGTTGGTAGATGATCAAAGGACTAGACTTCGATTATTGATACCTAATTAAAGAACTGTACTTTGATTAGCCACCAGCAATCAAAGACGAGTTTCAAAAATTCTTCGTGTAGTCTGTAATATCTGAAATTATCCGCATGAACAATAGCACGTAAATTAGAGAGGAACGGAGAAGGGAGGCACTAAACTTAGGGCATTCAGATTTTTCTATCTTGGACCGTATGCATCTACGAAGTTTCTAATACAATTGACCCGAGCGCGATCATTCGATTTCCTGCGTCGAACGGGTTTCCCATGGACTTCCGGGTAGGCGTTTACGAGACGTTGGCCTCAAATATATACGTACATATATATCTGTATATATATATAGCGTGTACCGTATTTCACATGCGCGTATATACGGTGAGTAACGTAGCGAGGTAAGCGTTATCCCTCGGCACACCCATGTCAGAGTTCAAACGGGTGAACAAATTGCTCATAGCAGCGGCCCTCGGGCACACTATACGGCCACGATATCGCCGTGGGCAAATATTACCGCGTGGTTAATCGAGCGGTTTAGGGTCAATCTTGTCGGGGCTTCCGTTATCTCGTAAGCCGCCGGTGCTAAACAATGAATTTATTAAAAATCTTCATCAAACTTTAACGCGTTGCATAACAGCTCTATATAGGAAGGCACAACGAAAAGAGTACAGGCGTGCAACGGATAAGAAACATGATTATCATTCTGACACGTGTGGTAGAAACTCTCGCGGAGATCCATCGACGTATTATAATTGCAAGTTTTCGTCGCTGGGGATCACGTAGACCGCTGACGACCCTTGATCCCCTCCTCCAGAATTATCGAGGTTCACAGGTCCCTGCTGTGGCAGGGCCTGCTTCCTTCTCGCGAACCACCGAGCAACGCCTACTAACGTGCAAGATTATTATATTTAGTCGTGCATCTCACGTCGTTAAGATGTAAAATCTTATTCCGATAGTAATTAGTTTATTCGCCGGAGAGTTATAATCAGCTGACTGAAAATCCAGGTAACCGGTCGTCGTTAACCCTGAAAGATTTCAATCATGCATCATGATGGTGCCTTGCAAAGCAGAGTATGTTTTGGGCATATGTCTCCGTGTTTTAGACTCAAGGAGTTCTTTCATCTCTGTCAGATTAGTAGTGGTCTAATCTCCGGAGAATCATGATCAGCGGACTGAAATTTAGGAACCCGTTATCCGTCGTAACGAACCACGAAAGTTTTTCGATAGTACATTATGATGAAGCCCTGTCTTCCCATAAGCAGGGCCTACATCAACAGGGCAAGACCATACCCTGAAAACAGGGTATCTTTATGTGCGGATGTCTTCAAGTCTTGTGCTCTTGCAATACTTTCTCCACTGTCAAATTAGTTTAATCTCCGGAGAACCATAATCGGTGGACAATATCTAGGAACCCATAAACCGTCGTAGTTAACCAGGGAAGGATTCCAATAGTGTAGCATGATGGAGCCTTGCAGAGCAGTCTATGACTTTGGGTACATGTCTCCAAGTATTGTACTCTATAAATTCTTTCTCCGCTGTGAAATTGGCTTAATCTACGGGAAATCGTAATCAGTGGATTGAATATCTAGGAATCTGTAACCAGTAGCAATTAACAACGAAAGTATTGCGATAGTCTAGTAGCAAGTCTCGAAGACACACGTCTTCAAGACTTGCACCCAGGAAGGTCTCTGAAAATCCGCACGGAAACAAAAATCAAGAAATATCACCAGATTTCAATTGTCCACATACATCAGGATTTGGAACCGTTATGGCAAGCCCTCCTCCAAGGGGATAACCGTCCAGAAATTTCCTGGTTAGATATCCCTTTCACGCCTTCGCGAGTTTGCACACAGCGCGGGACTTGCCAGGTAGAATTTTCTTCCGCAGCAGGCACACGGGTGTATGAATTATCCGCAGGATATGTGAAGTCAATACGTGCATCGAGCGGAAAGCGGGATTGCAGTGACTTACGGGAAGCGAGGCACTTCATTAATGAATGTCGCCGGGAAGGTTTATGTTCCGTTAGTCACGCGCTGTCTCGTTAGTCTTATCGATCAGGCGAGGCCTTGCCGCGAGCCGAGCGAGCCATACAACAGGCAAAACTTGCGATACACGTATAGCTCGTCAACGGGATCGCATGGAAAATCTGCCAATGAACCGTGAGATTCCTGGCTCGTAAATACGTATTTCAATCTTTCTTCGTCTTTTTTTCACCTCTCGCAATAGAAGCCCTCTTTCATTACTTTGGCCTGAACTGCTCCAAGTTCAACGACGCTGATGATGCTCGCGAAGTGAGCCTTCGAAGGCGGAACTCCACGATCACAATCGAATGTCAAGTCCCATCGGTCAAGGAATTCTCGAAAATTTGGTGCCGTTGTACCCGCCACGCAAATTCCTGCCCACAAGTTTCGATTGACGATCTAATGGGGAGATAAGTTCGGTAATTCGGTTTCGCCAATGAGAAGGCCTTCGGAAATTACTAGCATTATCAGTAAGGGTGTTGTCATTTGTGCATAATCTGTGATTCATTTAATCATTTTCGGGACAGCCTGTTTAATGAATATTCATTGAGTGAATATTTAGGTTCGACAGGGCAAATCAAATGTTCCGGGTTTTTTTTCGGAAGAATGATCGCGAAAATCACTATTTTTAGAGATCGTTTTATGCAGAAAAAGTTCACTGTGATAAATAATTGTGTCTCCCCGGTACAGCACAGAAAACTGTAACCCCATCAAAACCCAAACACATCCAAAATAAGTTTCGTGTCATTAAGAAAAAAAAACTGATAGAAACTTTTGACTAAGGAAAAGCGACATGTCAAATTGATGTACAAACAATCGACCAATGAAAATATCACAATGATAGCGTTTTTTTATTCGAAAAAAAGAAAACATAAAAAATCCGTCAAAATGAAATTGCTTTTCGAATTTTCAGAAAATACCAGTACACAATATGAATTTCAACTGAAAACTGCACATTTATGTTGATATGAATACACATGAAAAATTGATACGACCGATCCAACGAACAAATAATTCTTTCAGAACTCTGCGGGCCTAGTTCTGGATTGCAAAAAATTCCTAATCTCCAAATACTCGTAATGGGGAACATCTCGAATGCCACTAGGATATTCATTGCCATTAAAACGAGTAACACTCGAGGAAGAAGAAGCTAATTCAGTAGTGAGAGTTATTCCAGCATCCAGTTCGTAGAGGTGGAAGTCAAGATGGGAATTTTATTACAATTGCAGGGATATATTTTCTATAGGCTAGAAAAGAGCACGAGGGAAGAAGGTGAAGCTCGGGGATAAACAGGAAGAAGAGAGAAGTTGTGACTGTAGTAGCGTCGAGGCTGAAACTCGTAATGTGCTGACGCCTTGGCTCATCCTCCTTCAAGGCCACTCCGACCGAAGCTCCCTTTCATGGGGCGTCGCGCCCTTGAGTCAGGAAGTCTAGGGTCGGCGGTTTTTGCCACGCGCGCGAGGGCCAAGCGTGAACCGGGAAAAGAGCTCGCCATCGAGCGGCACGTGAAACGACAACGAGGGTACCAACTTTTGTGATCAATATGGAGAGAAAGGTTCGCATAAGATGGGCAAAAAGAAAGTGGGAAATATTCAACTAACAAATTGCGCATGGAAAACACAAGCAATTTTGATAATTTATGGTACAAATTGGAAATCGTTGGAAGTAGGATGGACAGGTGGATCACTGGACAAAATGCGATTCCCAAGTTGGAAGCGGAATGTCAATTTGATCTGGTAGGTTTCAATCTCATTCTTCCAAAGTTCTGATTCAGTTTGATTACGGCCTGTCAAATCATTTTAGTAGTCTAATGTCATCCCGATACCAACCTACTACTAAGTCTTATTGAACTTTGTTGGGTTTAATACCGTTTTTTACGCATCAATGGTAAACTGCTTTGACGAATCGACTAGGTAGAGATCAAAACAAGCAGGATTCAAGAAATGTTTATTTGGGTTTGTTTGATACATCTTGATAATTTTAGTCGTCCAATGTCTTCCTGATATATACCTGCTACATCTTTGAACTAAAAACATTAAGTCTTATTGAACTTTGTTGGCTCCTATACCGTTCTTTTTGCATCGAAGGTAAACTTCTTCGAAAAATCAAACACGTAGAGATCAAGATAAGAAAAATTAAACAAATATACGTAATTTTTTGTATAAAGCTAACCCTATATATACATAACGTATATCATAATTGTAGTAGTTAACTGGCAGATCGAAATCAGGGCCCGAATACCAGGCCTGCAGAGAGCTTATTCCGCCACCTGATAAAATGCTGATTTGTCTCTCATCACGGACGAATATAGACCTTATCGAACCAGACTTCACCACTGCCGGAAAGTGTGTAATCAGTATTTTAAAAACGAAAACCAATTCTCACTCTCTCACTGAGGTTTTCGTAAGGATACTCCATTTGAAGAAGATTTTGGTACCACATCTAGATGCCTGAAGCAAGCAGTGGATTGCAAAGAAATCATGGGGAAACCAAAACGATCAATCAACTTTTAGAACATCATTCGATGGTAAAAGAAAACGTGTAGATTGAAAACGAAGCGGCGCTTACAACTGGCTGCCCTCGCATCCCCGTTGTCTGGCCGTCTTCGATACTCTAACCCTTTGCCACAGCTTTTTTCCCCTCACTGTGGCAGGGTAAGATCGCCGTGCTGGCTGGCCTCGAGATAAAACACGAACACCTCCTCGGCTGGCGCTGCTGACTCTTGCCTGCCTACGGACCAATCAACTCTTTTCCATACCTTTCTCTACTCTCCAACATCATTGTCTCCCTACTTGCAAATATGGACATATTTTGCTTTTGGTCCAAAACTGAGCATAAAGCCTGGAATGATTTTTCTTCCATTCTCATCAATCTAAGAATCTCTCATCAATCTAAGAATCTAAGAATCAGAAGTATAAGATTCACGAACAATGGAGGACGTGCGATCATTGTACGATTTGGGCGACCTCGCATGTTGAGCGGCATTATTCTGGATCAATACTTGGATGGATTCGAATGATTACGCAACTGAAACTCAGTAAAAGACAGCAGGTTTTTTCCAGTTTCCTTGTGCCCTCGTGCAAATGCGAATGGTCCGTTAGGAAAGGCAACGCGGCTGTGGGCAACACTCTGCCGTGTCTCTGATCTACCGGAAGTAGTGAAGTGACAAGTGTAGAGTTAGGGCGAAGGAAATGGGATCGAAAATGAAAAATAGTGTGCATTATAAACCACTGAGGGCTTCCAAGTGGAGCGAGATCGAGCGAAGGTTTGAATGCTAACACCAAAAGTACATTGGAGTGTAGCCCCCCCCCCCCCCTCCGCCACTTCGTGTCGCGTAGCGACAAAGTGGCGGTAAAGCCGCGGTTGCCTATAAAACAAATTAATTTCGTTAGGCTGAAGCGCAACTGCGCGTCCATGTTCCAACCTTCTACCTTTGCCAAGCTTGCCTCGCTCCACCTCTCTCTCTCTCTCATCCTATTTCTCTCCGCAAATTTGCTCTCTCGCCAACCACCTTATACTTCCAGCCACTTTTCTAAGGTACGAATCGTATCGCCGCCGCTCTACAGATCTCTCGTTGCTTATTTAACGCCCAGCACTTCTCTCGATTAAGCTTCGCTCATCGCGACGAGCGAAGATGCAGCTTTGCTGAAAAAAGGACTCCAAAGCAGTGACTAAGAATATCGAACGCGTTGAGCGCACTGGCAATGTTTAAGAGACCTTCCAGCAATAATATCCCGAACAATGTGTTTCCTTTTCCCTGTAAAAAATCGATCTGCCTGCCAATGAGTCATCAACGAAAAAAATCGGTGACTTAGCGATTATATTATTTTTTAAATATTTTAATCTGTGGAGTATACTGTACTGACTATTTGTAAATTGCACTGCAACCTCCATTACTGATATCCACTACTGATCGCGAAATTCTGATGTCACTTATATCGGAAAAAAAATAAGCGAAACACGCGAAATGAAGGTCTAATAAAATTATCTTCTTGTAGAATCAAATTTGAGAACGAAAAAAGTTGTTATTTTACGAAAAACTGAAACGCGGTTAATTTTAATTAAAGCGATCATTTCTCTTCGCCATCAAATTAATAGCGATATTAACAAATATTCAGACCCCTTGAATTAATAAATATATTGATCCAAATATTCAGACCCTTAAAATGAATAACTATATCAAGGGAGAACACCACTGTGACTGGGAATTTGGAAAAAAGGTATGTTATTCTTGTTATGCCTTGAACTTATTTCGTGTGGGTTTTTATTTATTTTTTATTATAAATCAACAACGTTATTGAGGTATACTAGAGCCTCTGTGTAAAAAAGGTGGGTTTAGGAATCTGTATTGGGTTATTAATCTGAATGGGACTAAAAGAATTTATTTTATATTTTTAAGTCCTTTTTAAAAACGTAGTTTTTTCCATTTCTTTTTCTCTCTTTATTGTTTTAGCGCTCTTATTGCGGGCCAGAAAACACCGATCAGTGGCACGTACACGAGCAATTAGAATACGCGCTGGATGTTTAAGTAAATCGAACTGGGTGGGAGTAGGTGGACGTGTGTGTAAGTCGGCCCCGTTTGTGTACAATCGTCGGATACTCAGACGGGCACACGAGAACACACACGCACACACCCTCGACTGAACTGGTCGTATTCAACGAGGGGGTTGTGAGAGAAACGTTTCGGGGCGCATGCGCACGTGGGGGCGTCAATACGCGAGCTTACTCCGCATACGCTACCCTTTCTCGATCCTTTGTCGCACACATACATGTGCACCACCGACCTCAGGTACGACTCACCCATACGTATACGTATGGCCATACCCTTACGTACCTTCCAACTCGGAGTAACAATTTCCCTCCCCTCCAGTGCAGAAACCACCCGCTGGAATGTGCTCCTCAATTTTTTACACCCCCATTACAACCCTCGCCGGTTTGCAGGTTCGCCTCTTAACTTTTTCCTCGTTATTCGTTATCAACCCTTACGAGTAAGTTTGCGGAACGACTTTTCAAAAAACGACAAAAAACGGCTCCAAAAAATCCTGTTTATCAAGACATTAAGCTTCCAGGTCACGCAACTACCACAAACGATCGGAGTTCGCCACTCATTTTCGTTTTTCCTTCCAGCTCGCAAACCTCGGCGATCAATTCTGATAAGTTCCATAAAAATAAGATAAAAAATCGATAAATCCTAGCAATCCTGAACTTTAACAATTCGCCACGGATCGGAGGCATTCCAGACCAAGTTTTCGCATCGGCGAATTTCCACCCAGGTTTTTTCGCACAATATTTACATTGTCGGTCGACGACAAATTTGTTCGTGAAAACCACCCTTGAATAGCAAGTAGGCAAAAGTGGGCAAAAAACGCTAAAATTTTGTTTTAAAAATTCGAAAAATCAGGGGCCTCTAGGCGATTCTCCTTTGGCTTCGAGTGCCATACCCATCGATGTTTTTTCTATTACTTTCATACGCGTATAAACTCACTAATATATAGGGAATGTGAATTTGAGGACATTCAACTTCGAGCGACCTCATAGTAGCTAATTATTCTCATACTCAACATTGGGCCAGCCGAATATTTTCGAAATCACTTTTGAATTAACGTGAGCATACTTGTAGAAGGTGATTTCAAGGGCGCCAAGTCCTCAAGATTAATGATTCGGTAAGAAAAATTAAAGGGACACCTCGAAACAGCCGGTGGTGCCAACAGCCAAACTTGGGTAGATATCGGGCGTTCAAAATATTATTTTCCTAAATATACAGGGTGGACCATTTAACGTGACCACCCCAAATATTTCCGTTGCCTTTAGAGTGACGAAAAAAAATTTCAGGACGAAATTTGATTGATTTCGAAGGGCTGATACAGTGGTGAAAAATTCATTTTTATCAAGGTCATAGTTTTTGCATTCTCAAGGTCACGGATAGTTTTTTCAAATGGGAACATCTTTCTTTTATTATGACGTTGTTGCTGATATTCAGACGAATCCACCGACCTATGATATCACCTTGAAATGATTTTTCACAAAAAAATGTTGGATTTGTTTGGGTTTGTTTTCGTTACTCTAAAAGCAACGGAGATATTTGGGGTGGTCACGTTAAATCGTCCGCCCTATATATGCTTGTCGAAGTTTGCATCACTGAAATGCAAAGATTTTTTCAACGTCGTAAGTTTCCTCCAGTAGATCTAAGCTACAAAAGTCAAATGAACATTTTCCAGAATCCTCATTTAGCGATCTACAGCCTAAATCCGGAGAAGGTGCTTTTGAATAATGATAAAAAGCATTTTCGGTGCACACCACACGCGAACTCCAACTCCATTGCGTGTGGGTGTGCATGTGTATAGATGTGCTAGGAGACTGCAAGCATCCCACTGTACAATACCACAAACGTCTATACACTGTTGTTACTACTGAATTTCTCGTCACGGGAATATCTTGTGTTTTTTATACCAATGAAGGGAGAGAGAGAAAAGAAAAGAAAGTGAAAAAGAGGGAGAGAGAGAGAGAGAGAGAGGGGAAGGGAGGGAGGAAGAGAGAACGATTCCTGCCCCGGGCCATGCTACGGTAGTCGGAGCAGACTCGTTCGCAGATTCCAATTTCGAGACGTCCCAGCAGCGTTACAAGCACCAGTAGAAAAGTTCCTCGGTGGCACAGCTAGAGGCAAACCAGTCTGGTATATCCTCTACACTCCGCTGGCATCGCTCTCGCGATGCGAAAAAGAAGAAGACGCAACCTTTTCTCATTTTTCTCTTCCCCGTTTCGTTTTTTTTTTTCGTCCGCCGAGATAAGGGCCTTACCCTCATAGCAAAACAGAGCACGAAGAAAAAGCTCTTTTCTCGTCTGCGTGACGCACAATCCCTTTTCCCGTTCACCCGTCCGACCCTCTCGCCCGTTTTACCTCGCAGTGCGCGTGTTCCAATCAGTCTGCCGTCTTCTCTTTTGTTCTCGCCATTTTTGTCCCGTGTGCGAGACCTCACCGTGAGCCGTGAATTGACCTCGCGTATGAGGCCGAGAACTACTTCGAGGCGAAAAAAGTCGCAAGCGCTTGCGTAATGTTGGAGAAGAGATGGAACCACTTATCGGTCGCGTATCGATTCACCATCAGTGATCGAATCATTTGGGTTCATCAGGATCGACCTCCAGCTCGGTCGAGTTTGACATTTTTGTGACATCTCTAGCCGGTAGGATAGTTTTTTCGTTTCTCAGTGTTTAACTTCCCAAATTTCCATACTTATTTAAATTGGAAAGAAATGAGAGGTTGGGATGCCGCAGTCATGATGTGGCAGAGCCGTGGTGTTGGTGGTGGATTGAACTTCATGAAGGACATGTTTCGGTGGATCAATGGAATAGCTTCCAATGAAAAGAACAATGATTGTTCGCGATTGGATTAGGAATCTAATGGCTGCAAATTCAATTGGTAGCAAATGGACCGGGAATCAAGATTTTTTGGCACCTGCGCTGACCGAAATATCACATTCATGGATGAGTTCTCACTGTTTTCCAACAGATGGCGTTACCAGAATTGCGTGTGTGTAGTTTAAGATGGTGAAGCGTCTATAAAGGATTACTGCAAGCAAGCTTGACATGCAGAGTATGTCATTTTGCCGAAAGAAAAACAACCATTTTTTTCATAGTGTTGAATATGTCAAGTTTTGCGCCAGAAACAAAGAGTGTTTGCGAGGAATATTACTCCACTACTTTATTTTCACGATACTTACGGCGACCATCCTTTATTGGAAACAACATGCAGAGATTGGTTTAAACGCTTCAGAAATAATGATTTTGATGCGTTGAATTGGAGGCGTTACCTCATGAAGACTCATGTCATCAAGACACAACAGATTCGAAACACTTGAAAGGATTAGTAATGATTTTGTTATATAAAGCATGCATTTTCACGAAAAAAAACCAGCCAGAACTTATTCAACATCCCAATGGGGAGATTGGATGCACCTGCAAAAAATCACCAAAACCCTCAATTGCGGAAATTCACTATAAAATGCAAACATAAAAAAAGACGAGGGAAGCGCACATTGACCGACGATCCATTCAGGTTAGGAAGCTGAGAATGTTGTACACCTCCCTATGGCAACTCCAATTGATATTTATCACCAGTCCGCAGGCAGCTTGATGAACATAGCAATGACAGAGTCAATTGTAGACTCATAAAAGTCTCCCAGTGAGGTCAAACCTTCGGGTTTAGCGACAATAGTGTCCGCCTAGTAATTTTCAGGTGTTCAGGTATTCGTTCGAGCTGCAAGTTTTGTATGCCAGAGCGGTGTGCCGTTGGTAGATCGTGCACAAACATATTAATATCACAACCCATCCAATCTAGCGACAAACGTGGCCCCGGACGTCGCTTTAAAATATAAATTGGGCGAGGAGCGGGGCTCCGCTGCTGACGACGTTCCACTTTCGTATTCATGTGAAAGTTTCCTGGTCGCCTCGTTAACTTTACATAAGGCTACGCGCCGTTTGCAGATTCGAGGCCTCGCAAAGAGCCAACACAGCATCCCCAATGTAGCGGAACGGCAGATCTCTCGTCCTTGGGATTCGGCATAGCTCCGTCTTCACGGAGGGTGAATAGAGTGTGACGAGCGGGAGAACAAATGATTTGGAAAGGTGATGGACCGGTTATGATGAAACTGCCTTGGAACTTCTTCAAACCCAATGAAGTCTGGCCTGGAATTTTCGCCGAATGAATGACAACGTCATCATCATTGTGAGGTGTTGCAACAGGACGTTAACTGCAGAAACAACAACAGCAGGCTGCCACTTTAGTCTGCACTCTTCCAGAACGCCACCGTCTTCCGGAGTAGTAGACTTCCAGGAATAATGAATGCGTTCAGCAAGTTCTCCGAGGAAACGGCAGCTCTGATGAATCAGCTAATGAGGAAGCTCATCGCAATTGATGGATTCGCGAAGTGAGACGGTCGTCAGAGTCAAAGTGCGCTTTCGACTCGAATGACGTTTAGCTGGGTACACGTAACTTTCAGACGATACGGTTAAGGTTCATCGAACCATGCTTCAAGCGGTGAAGGAACGATAGTCTTTGTCGGCAGACGCAGGAAGACAAGATTTTCTTCTCTCAGCGTACGTTTTGCGTTAGCTTTCAAGAAAATACGACGTCTCCTATCTCTTCTTCTTCTTCCTCCTCGGGCTGCGTGTTTCGTTATCCCGGACGAAGGTTCTATCCAATACGCGGTACAGGGTACACCGATAGTTCCCTCCGCGATACCCCGTCCTTCGTTGCTCTTTCTCACTTTTTTCCTATCTCGTCTACGAGTTAAGACGAGGGCGAGGAGACAGCCAGTCGCGTTTGCCAACCTCCGTCGCCCGACGTAACCCGTGGAACAATCGCCGGGAGATGTATTTTTATCCGAACATTACCATAAGCCGATTGCGTCTCTGCACGAGGCCACGAGGAAAGCCTTAAATTGGAGAAGGAAGATAGAAATGCGTTTCTCCGCTCTTCCGGTTTCGTCGTCGTCTCTTCCGCCTCTTATATTCACCGTGACAGCGTACTGCCAACCAACCCCACCGGCATGGAGGAATATACTCTTTTCGCTGCTAAGAATCGCGTCAGGTCATTTCTATTAATTCCTGCTATTTTATTCCTCGACTTTTCCGATTCCTTTGAAACGAACAGCGCAAGCCTTAAAGGCTCGCGATGAAACAAAAAATGTGGCACGGAACCTCAGCATTCTTCGCAAAGTCGGAGAAATCGTAAATCAATTGTACTTGATCCAGTGGCATGTCCCTTTTGATTTTGCTGGTCTCTTTTTTTTCTACAATTTTATACGAAATGAGAATTCGTTCCACTTGATAGGCGAAACATCACTTGACAATTCTAACCACTTTCTATACTGTGATAGGCATTTTTAAGAATTTTATCCTGCATACAGGTCTATGGATTTTCATGGAATGGGCTAGTAATCTCAGTGGCAGACTCAGCTAGGTCTCTGCCATAAGCACACGCAGTAAGAGGGTTAAAAACTAATTTGATTACTACAATCTAATAATTCACTAATAATGAAATTAATCTTGACCTCAACGCTCCTTCCCAATTGTTAAATTGTCCTCCCCAAACCCAACCAAACCCAAACCCAACACAAAAAATCAGCTTCGAACCTATCGATCAAACTTGATCGAGAATGGCCGAGCAAGTAGGAAATGTGTGACAAATAAATTCATAAAATATTCACCAAATTGACCAGCTCGTATTTGTTGTCCTGATTCTATCGCAGAGCTTTATCACGAACGATATTAATTCTCCGACGAGTACGGAATCGCAAGTTTCTCTCCTCCGTAACAAGGCGGTTGGAGTAAATTTTTTTATTTTCGTTTTCCCTTGCCTGCATGAGTTTATCCGGGGCTCGACATCACCGTGAAATAAATACTAACAGCGTGTGGCTGCTGAGGGCCGTACACGGAGGGATGAGGACAGAAAGCGCCACACAGCGAGAGAGAGAGAGAGAGAGAGAGAGAGAGAGAGAGAGCTCTGGCCACACAGAGGCAGGAACTTTTTAAGCAAATTAATCAATATCCACGAGAGAGGCCGCGCACAGCCGGGGAAGTTTACGCGCGTGGAGTTGTGCGCCACGAGGCGAATGAGAGAACCCTGGATGTAGACGTGGGGAAGTAAAGTAGGAGAAAAAAGAAGCGTTACGCCGAGGCGAACATCCGTCCTCCCGTCTAATTTCTTTAAAGTAGTTTGGCAATTTATTATTTTCCAATTTTCCAGGGAAAGCCCTCACCAACAACCGTGGGCAGGACAAACTACCGACTTTTTTCAGAGCGCCATTTTTATGGGTTTATCTATTCAGCTCTCCCGTTGTCTCGGCCGCCACGATCGAAAATTGTTCCTCTTCCACTGTCGATAAACTCTGAAATAACCCGCGGGACGAGCTTTCTTTTCAGTTTTTCTCGCATCTACCACAAACCAAACCGACCCACGTCGATCGTTCTGTTTATAAACATATTGGGACTATTTCCATACGATAGAACACGTGTTTTCGAAAAAGGAAAAATTGGTGGTAAATTGGAAATAGATAGTTTTTATTTGGTGTTCGAAGTCCTTGGGTACTTGAAAAATAATGACGAATTTTGGGTCAATAGGGATTCGTTTTAAAAATCGCTTCTTCGCAAAATATTAATTTATGGTCTTCATGGAAGTCTCATGCATAGCGGGAACCTTTTTAAGCCGGGTTGCTCAAAACGAAATTACAAAAATCAGATATTGGTCATTTGAGGCTTGATCAAGTGTTCCATAGACATCGTTCTGTATTGATGATATTCATGACCCAGAATTCAGAACGATGTCTACGGAACAGTTGATCAAGCATCAATTTACCAATATCTGATTTTTGTGACTTCATTTTAAGCAAATCAAGCCGGATGATGATGGCTGAGGATATTCTGAACCCACTGTGTCTAGAAGATGTTGGCTATCAGAACTTTTAGGCCTTTAAATTCTTTTGAACAAATTCCAATTTAATGCAACACAGTTTCAGGTTTATATAAAATGTAATATGGTGTGAATAGACTTCGAGAGTGGTTCGCCAAGACGAATGTCTTAAAACTCAGCTTTCCACATTTATATGCATGTATAATAATAGCATACATATTTGTTTTTCTATAATTGCAATTAACCAAAACCCTCAAATGTGACAATCTCGACAGTGACCACGGATAAAAAAAAATTATTTAAAAAATTGACGATTGTCATCGACTCGTATTTGTTGATAACTTGAACAACCCATTTGGTTCTTAGATATCGGATGAACCGTTTAAGCCGGAGGGTGTCCATCGCCAAACGTCGCGAAAAAAATTTCGTCATCTGCCGGTGGCTGATTGTTTATTTTGTATTATTGTATATTGTTTATTGTATATTGTTTTTTTTGTATTTTTTGGTGATTTTTTTAAAAGCTCTCAATATACATACGTACCTTAGTGTTAAACAAAAATGCGTTTTTTTTCGCCAACCGTTTCCCAGCTAAGAATTCTGTTTTTGGCCATTCTTTTCGCGCCTCTAAGTCTATATAGCCCCTTGAAAAGGATGGCTTTTTCTTGCCGTCCAACTATGCAAACTTCAACGTCATCACTCTTTTGTTTATTCTTGAAGTTCGCCTGGAATGCAACTAAAATTCTTTTCCATTTTTCCATCTCCATACTCTTATCATTATCCTACATTCTATTTTTACAAACTCAGATTACAGATCTCTCTGATAAGGATCCTGAAAAGCTTTTGAGGCATTTTATTCCGTAAACGTGCCTAAAAAATTTAACACCAGGAGAAGCCAAATATTCTCGTTGCGTTCCAACGATGCAAAGGTCAACACCATTTTTTACGGTGTCTCGATCACCATATCGATGGCTGTTCCAACAAATCGACGATGAAGCACGCGGTATGACTACGTAATAAAATGTGGGACTTTTTTACCAGTCATTTCGTTTTGCAGGTCGATTGGAAATTTTACTGTCTGTAGAGGAAAGGCAAATAAAACCAGCCAAAGGAGTACGTTTTGGTCCTTTCTTTTCGCTCGTTTCCGATTTCCCAAACGATCTCAGAACGGTCCGCACGACGGCGGCAGTGTTGAATCGCTGTCTCGGGTGCTATGACCGGAAATGTGGAATAAACAGAACCGGAAGAGCGTCTCTCTCTCTCGCCCCTCTCTCTCTTTCTTCTTGCATACAGTGACGAAGATGGCAACCGGAAGAGAATTCGTTTGCCACGTCCAAGAGCATTTGCATAATGGTTCGGAAATCTTTCGCTAGTATTGAGAGAAGAAAAGGACGCGTCTTATTTCTCTCGTCTTTCCCTCATTCTCAGCAGAGTTGCTTGGCTACGATAAACCCGAGACTTCGAATCTTCGAATGGTCCGTTTAACACCAAAAGACATGAGATGAGCGATCGCCCACACCGCGTGTATTCGGCATAAATAATCGCGAGATATTATTCTCGAACGTAAAGTTCCCCACGGATTCCGAGGTAAGAATAGTGAACAGTATAAGAACAGAAATGCTCATACCGCGTAAAAATTCTTTCTCCTCGTTACAAACGAACTGCCATAAAAAATCCGACTCTTTCGGTCACTCGAATGGGCTTTCAAATTTTGCATGGTTAGAATGCAGCGAAAGTTCTTTTTTACATCTGATTTTTCATATTTATATTAGTATTATTATTATTATTATTATTATTATTATTATTATTATTATTATTGAAGATCTTCATTTTTTAGTTTTATATTGTCGATCGCAAAATGAATATCTTAAAAAAATGGTCGAAGGCTGTTAGGAGGCAAAAAGTGTGAAAAGAAATTGAAGGAAATCACAAATATTCATTTCCAAAGAGTCGAAAAGAATACAAATTCCGAAACTGTCAAAAGAAATTGAAGCAACTCGGAAGTTTCCGTTTCCATTTCCGTTCCATTCCAACAATGCAAACTTCAACTTTATCTTGAAGTTTGCATCGTTCGAAGGAACGATTTTATTTTAATACCTTATATTTATCATTATTAAAAGTCCTATTTCGCAGACTCGAGCTGTCGATCGTTAAACAAGGAGCCTAAAAAATGAACGCGTTATTTTTGTAGTCCTAATCTGTCAAAAGAAATTTGGGAAATTAGGGAAAAAAAACTGTGGCATTCCAACGATGCACACTTCAACATCATTCACTCGAGACATCGGACACTTTGACCAAAATAAAATCTTAATCCAAAAGTATCCCTCGACATCGACGAGTCGCTCCCTCCTCCAGACATTCCACCCAAAAAGTTCCTCAAACTCGCCTCACCGAGCGATCGGCAATTTTTTTCGTTCGAAAAAACAAACAATCTTATTATATTACAAAACAGGTTTTTCGATTACACCACAGCCTTTATAGTGTGCCGAAAAATGTATTCTCCTCTCTGGATTGTCCATCTCCGTTTTTTCTTTCCTTTTGATCTCGATTCTCGCGCGCAGCTTGCACTTTCTCTTCACTTTTCCGCGAGTTTTCTCGCAACTAACGACCGCGAAAGCTCGTCTGATATTTAAGCGCGGGTAAAAGCCAACGGGACTGCACAGTGCGGGGTCGATGTGTGTGCGCGTATATACACGTACCTAGGCAGAAGTCGAAGCAAAGGCCCGGACGAGGCAACTTTGAGCTAACAAGAACAGCCGAGCGGCTGGTAGACAGGACGATAGGGTAGAGGTATGTAAATCTCGTTTTCTCCCGCATTCGTGTCGCTCCTCTCTGCTTTTCGAGCTTTTTTTGAACCCCTTTCACCCCGTGTTCTTTCGTACACACATCGATAAACATATGTCTGTGTACACGTGTGGAGGGAAAACGAATATTTCGAGCCCTTTATATCGAACTAACGTTGGCTTTTAGGACATTGGACTTTGAGGACGGTCCGCAGTCTTGAAAGTCACTTTTCCCTGTATAAATATATATATATATATATATATATATATATATATATATATATATCGGATCGGGTATATATATATACACCCGATCCGTTTTTATGTCCGCCCTTTATTCCGAAGGTAGGTTCTTTTGAGACACGCGCCTCGCTGACGAGAGGCCGAAAGGGTCGGCCCCAACAGGGGAAAGAAAGTGGGAGCGAGACAGCGAGACTTTTAACCCTTTTACGTGCTTGCGGTGCTATCGATTTTTTCGAGCTCGAGACGCCCGAGCGGCGAGGCATCTCGGGGCTCTCTCGATTCTCTCGGTCCGCGAGGCAAAAGAGTGAATAAAGAAGGGAAAAAAGGGACAAAAAATAAAGTACGAGGGAACGAGAATGGGGTATACCAGAGCCGTGTGCCTTCGGCTACTCCACTTATGCGACACGGCAGGGGGAAAGGAGGATACTCGACCCGCGACGACTCAACGCGATCTTCTCTTACTCTTTCACTGCGAGTGCACCCTACGCCGCACCCTTTTCCTATCCACGACCCTGTCACTTCTTTCATCCTTCTGACTTGTCCTCACATCTCTCTCTCTCTCTTTCACTCTCTCTCTCTCTCTCCCTCTCTCACACTCTCTCATCATGCCATTCCTCCTCATCCAGCTCGCTTTCTTCTCCTACCCACTTCTTTTTTTTCCCTCCTCAGCATCGTTGCGAGTCCCTTTGTCCTCACGTCCTCTTTGACTCCGCTCCCTACAATCGTCGAGAGGACGCGCGCATAGCAGATACGTAGACGCTACGACGTAAGTGAGCCTGGTGAAGTATGCGAGGTACTCCCGAAGGACCTTCCATCAGCCTACGAAAGTCTCTCTTCCAGATATCGAAGCCTTCAGCCGCGGAATCGCGATAAACCTCGCATCCCACCCTCTATTTTCTCAACCCTTCTAAACGTGTCCCGCGCCCTTGGTGAGGGCTGAAACGATCGTGGAAGCGCGTCACTGGAATTATCGCGACAACTTTCTTCCCGCGGCTTGTGGATCCAATGGTACTTGGCCCTAAGGCCTTACGGCGTCTTTGGATATCGATAAATACCACTGAGAATTAATCACTTGGGCTGACTTAATTAGTTCTCGAAGAAATGGAATATTAGCTGATTAGGGATTACTTGTCTTACTGAGTAACGAATAATTGGAATAATCAAACATTTTAGGGTTTTATGTCAATAGCCCTCTGGCCATCTGTAAATAAACAATTTCGTTGAACCGAGTAATTTTTTCACTCTGTTTATTAATTTTACAACGATACGGGACATATTTGAAGTACCGTTTGAATGAGACCTGTTGTTTTTATTCTTATGCTCATAGGAGCGAAGGCAGTATTGTCTCTAAGCGTCACCAAAAATTGTTCACCTATTAAAGATGAATGTATGGATGTTGGAAAGTGACAGCACATTGACGAACCATTCAAATGAAAACTGCCATTTGTATTTTGATGCCGGAGTGAATGGACAATCATCGCTAAACGTCATCCCCCTTTTTTATCTACATCCTAGCGCATGGGAGGGATGCATGATCATAACACGACTTCGGGCATCAACATCTTCGTCAACATCTTCGAGTATGATGTGCACGAAATGTCATTCTACTATGCCTGACTATGTCATACTAAGCTCTGTTTCGTGATGTTTCCGTGGGGTACCATCCAGGTCTCATCGATCTAGGATCACCATAATCAGGCGTCTTCCAGGGTAAGATCAATCGGACACTGCAGGAGCCAAAAGTGACCATCCAACCTTCGCTCGCCATTGAGTATCCGCACTAGAGAAAGCACTCATACATCACAATTACCAGGATGGGGAACATCCAAGCTGATTGGAAATCTAAACGTTACTAATGGCAGCTACCATGTGCCTGTTTGGTCCATATGCAAAGATCAAGAAAGTTTCCAACGGATACCCAACATCCTTCTCACGTGGAAGCAAGGCAGACAAGAGTGTTGAAAAATGAATTCCTATTCGCTACAATGTTTGGTCTCGAATGATGGATGGTCACAGTCGGGAGTTATTGAAAAACGCAGGATGGAAAGGATCGACGTATCCTACTATGCAGCCCGTAAACGTGGATGAATACACGGGACGTTGAGAAAGATTTTGATTGATTGTGCATGGGTGGAGTCGAGAAAAACTCAGAGGCGAGGGT
The DNA here is from genome assembly GCA_951751655.1 of Ophion costatus. Classification (NCBI taxonomy): domain Eukaryota; kingdom Metazoa; phylum Arthropoda; class Insecta; order Hymenoptera; family Ichneumonidae; genus Ophion; species Ophion costatus. The sequence continues at coordinate 33,680,975 of OX632361.1, forward strand.
AGGGGGGGTGGCCACTACTTTTATAAGGTCGTTATTGAACAGACCTGCGCTGTGTTGTTCACACACGTGAATCACGCAACGCTGAGGACTCGTTCGGCCCTTCTCGTCGCGATGGGAGGTACGACGCCATACCAAGTATACATCATGAGCACACGTAACGCGCTCTCTATTCCTCCCCCGACGACGCGTATAGGGAGCGCGCAGAGTGTGTGGATTCGCGGCGTGCGGGCTACTTTTTCTTTCCGCCCTCGGGGGAGGGTTGCGCGAGGGGGTAGCCAGCGAGGATGATTTCTTTTCCCGCATCCACCGCTCGTTCATTCGGATTCTCTTCGTCATCCCTCCCACGAGCGAAGAAAAACGAGTTTCCCCATTTCAGCTAGCTCGCGAGTTCCTCTTCTCGGTGCACCCTTCGCCTCGCCAACCCTCTTCCTTCCTAGCCCGGCTCCAAGAGGCTACACGCTCGGTGTACGTGGCTGAATATTCCAACTGCGAATATACTATGTGTATGCCGAAGCAAGGAAGAAAACGGCAAAGCCAAGCTTGCGCGACGTCTACGAGAAGAATGTATGCGAAGAGGGCGACGCGTGGGTGGCGGTATGTGGATACGTGTATGTGTACGTTTGAGGCGAAGAAGGCTGAGATGGAGGGTATGGAAGGCGGGGGTGGCTACGAGCCCTATATATACCCACGTAAGCAAGGAACGACGGTCGAGGGGGTTGGAGGAACCGGAGACCAATCGGAAGCTCGGATTCTTTATCCAGCACACTACTCCTGTGCGGTACCCATCCGGGAACCCGAGAACGAAGAAAGACCCACGTACGCTGAACTTCAAAGTTTTCTCGTCTAGTTTCCTCTCCATCTCTCACTCCTCCCGCTCATCCCCTTCTGTCCCTCACACTCGCTCACCATTGCTCTCCCTTTACACTTCCCCGTCGTCCCGTTTCTTCGCGCGTACTTTCTAATATTTCTTTCCTCCCCAACATCCCCAAAGCCTCCGCGCTGTCCTGCTGCAACGAGTGCAATCAGCATACGTACACGGAGGAACCGAAAGACGTGTGGAGGATATTCCGTTCTCACCTCTGTGCCTAGTCGTGACGGAGTGACGGAAATGCGGACCGGGCGAGATGGGGGCAAGGACGGGGATGGGAGACGACGTACAGGAAGACGGTAGACGACGAAGAGAGGCGAACCGGCGAATGCGGCGAAGGACGAGGACGAGGGAGCGGGGAAGATTACAGACCATCCTATATGTATGGTAATATCGATGGGTTTCCAGGGTAGGAGCCTAGGGTACGCGGATGGAGGACGCTGCGAGGGGGTGGTAACGTTAGGTATCCTCTGATCCAATACTCCACGTTCCACGTTCCATCCTGCGTCGACCAGTTACGGTTTCCTGCAACCCCACCCCAGCTTCGAGGACACCGTAAAAGAAGAAGAAAAAAACGTTATGCTGAGATGAGATGTGAGAGAAGAGGAAAAAGGACAATCGGCGCGCGCATGTGCCGCGCACAACCCCAGTCAACTCATCCATCACGATCGGTACTTGTAAGAGAAAAAAACAACAACACTGTCTCTTCGAATATCGATGTGACATTTCTTTGCCTGCGAGCCTTGAAGACGCCGAGGTAGCGAGAGACCTACCTTATTTCACGCTTAAAGCAAATGCTACATCAGTTTGATCACGTGTGTACGCATGGGTGCAGATCTTATGTCTTGATGACATTAAAGTTTGCCTCGTTGGAGTGCAATCTGCAATCGAGATGCAGACAAATATTTGGTAGAATGATCAAAATAAGGAAATCAAAAAGTAAGACGGAACTTTCGTTGCATTCCAATGATGCAAACTTCGACGCTATGAGGTTGGAGGATCTGCAGTTTTTGACAGACGGCAGCTTACATCCTCTGAGGGTTTCTTAAGACCTGTGTACACGATCCAAGACCTGAGTTCGAGGCAAAATTGTTACTAGAAGTTCCTAGGACTGGACGGGAGTCAGCAAGTTCCAGAGTTCTTTGGAATGAAAGTCCAGCCAACTCGGTGGATTGTGGACACAGGTCTTGGAGAAAAGAGCATTGCCTCAAAGTCAGAGAAGGGCAACGAGTAAGGCAAGACCAGAGGAAAGCTTTCTTGGTCGGATCCCCAGAACCACAAATCCTGAACGACATCAGACATTGACTAGCTCGCCTAAGAAAAATATCAAAACTCATTGTAGGAGGAAACAAAGCCGTTACATCTGATGACGAACGTCATCGCGTCATCTTCAGGACCCTCAGCTTCGTGAGAGTCCCCCAGGCTTGAAGTCGTCGCTCGGAATCTTCTAGCCTGGCAGAGCTTTTGAAGTTACGGCTGCACGAAAAGGGCGAGTGGAGAGTTACCGCGCGAGACAGTACAGAGAGAAAGACAGGAGTGAAGTAGTGAGTCGGCGTCGTCCTGGGCGACGGCTCTGCCACCTTATTGGATATGTTGAGCAATTTATTTTATTTTTCCCCACCAGAAGCACTCCAGCTACTACTACTTGGCTCTCATCGTCGTCTCTGTCGCGGCAGTTCGTCCACTCCTTTGCGTTTTTTTCGCGTACGGAGCTCTACTCGCTAGCATTTTGAACTCGGTCTTCCTCTCGCCTTCTTCCTGCTCACAACCCCTCGGGATGCACGCAGGAGCCAACAGCGGTGGTTGTACCTCCACCTTTTCTCCCCGACCTTCCGCCAACCTACTGACTCTCTCGCTCTTCTTTTTCCGCTCCCGTCTCTCGCGCTTCCTCTCACATTCTGCGTTTTCTTTCACTCGCTAACGTGAGACTCTCTCCACCCTCTCTCGCTCTCTCCTCCCATAGCCATACATCGACGCCATTTTCCAATATCAAGCGTCAAGCGACCTTTCTCTCGCTTTTGCTCGCTCGAGTTTCCTATAACCTTCGGGAGTTTCATACCGAGCCTTTCTTCACCCTCCCTCGTCTCGTCTGGATGCCGTAGGGGTGTGTGCGTGTACGTGTGGGGGTGCGGATATGGGACGAAGGAAATAGAGGCTACTGTGCAAGTTGGAGGTGAGAGAGGATGTGTGCGTATGTATGTATATGCCCGGATAAAAAAGGAGGGATGAAAGAGGAAGAAGACCCGAAGGAAAAAGGGGTTGCTACTACTGCGGCGCTGGCTCATTCTATACTCGTAGTGCTTCTGCTGCTCTCGGCGAGACGGGGGTGGAAAAGGGTGCGGAAACCGGCTGAGCCAGGAGGGAGGCTAGGTGAGAACCGTACGTTCACTCTTTCCTCCTACCCGTAAATTGGCAATATTCATGCCGGGACGCGTACGCGCCGCGGCCAACCCCCCTCTCGCTATCTCGCGAAAACTCCCGCGGATCCGCTCTTCCACCTCTCGACTCGACGGGTACACACACACTGAGGCATATTTTTCCGAGACCTCGAACCACAGGCATTATTGTCTATAGCTTGCCACTCATTTTATTTTTAATCTATACATTCTTCGTCGTTTGTTATTTTCGAATTTCAACTTTTTTCGCTATCCCCGTTTTGGAATTGAAATTCACGGATACGTTCGATCTTCTGGACGAATGTAACACGCCAGTGAGGTAGATGTAACGTTTATTGTAAAAAGAAATTGTTATAATGTCACTCGCTAATGAGAGCTTAATTTTTATGACTTGATTCGTTTTTTTTTCCTCGTGGGAAATAAATGTAGAAATAACGTTTATTGGTAAAAGGTATTGTCACTCGCTAATGAGAGCTTAATTTTTATCACTTGATTCGTTTTTTTTCCTCATGAGAAATAAATGTAGAAATAACGTTTATTGTTAAAAGGTATTGTTATAATGACACTCGCTAATGAGAGCTTAATTTTTATCACTTGATTCGTTTTTGTTTGCTAATGCGAGATAAATACATGTAGGACGAATGGGTAAAGCGGCTTCAGCGATCTCCCATCTGTGGCAGCCTCGCCCGGAGATAATACTCGGATGGGTGACCGTCAGACTGCAGACTGGCTTGGACTACTGAGCGAGAGGCAGTTTTTTTTTGTTTCGGATTGTAACGCAACTGTATCTTGATGAAATGTGGACGGCTATGACGGCACAGGTTTTACACAGTTTCCCTGCGCCCTCGTGAAATACGAGGTGGCTCGTGCTCTCTGGGAATCCGGAAAGTGAAAACAGCGACGTGATAGGGGAAGGAGGGAGAAAGAAGGCAACGTGACAGAAAGGAGAAACAACGAAACTTTGGAAAAACATACACAATTTGTATTGAAAAGTTTAATTAAACCCAAATTAAATTAACCCAATTAAATCCAAAGTTTGTTACTCGAACAGGTGGTTCAACATAGATTCGCTTTTGAAAAGCTGTTTTTTTCGAAGTGTTTTTGGTATTTTTAAATACGAAGAAAAAATGTTGAACGTACAATTACCGTGTGCGTGATTCGTTAGTGACGAAAAAACCTACCCTTATTTTGCGTACATTGTCGAAATCGTAAGTCCTCAATTAAGGTAAACTTATTTCGGTAAAAATCGCTTTGAAATTGCTCGCTGCAACCCTCTTGGCATGACGTGCCTCGTCGGCTCGATTCTCAACGTTCCCTTCACCCTCTTAAGCTCCTTGTGCTTTCTCACCCTCGCCGGCGCCGTCGTCGTCGTCGTCGCAGTTTGCCGGGTGGCGAGTTGGCCGCGAAGTCACCCCCGACTATATACAACTACAACGAAGCAGAAGTGATACGGCGAGGGCCGAGCCAACGAATACCGCTTTGGAACTTCTCACAGACGATATTCAAACTTTTTTAAATATGTCAAATTATTTTTTTCTTTCGCGAGAGTCCCGCGAGGGTGCCCGAGTGCTCCCAACAGCTTGTATCTCGCTGTATATAACGCGTGCGGATCAAATGTCTTCTCGTCGAACCCTCGCAGTGATGTGTTATTTAAATATCGAGAGCAGAGGGAACCTCGGAATCAAATGGTCTCTCTTGACTTATCGATACGTGGATCGCGAGATACCAATCGGAAATGATACTGCACTCTGTCGAGAGATTCTACTCGTGTGGTTTTTCGAAATCGTCGAACGGCCATTTTAGCTCTGGGAAAAATCTTATTCTTTGTGGAAATTCAGAGTTGGTTTTTTTATGTTTAGTTAATTTATTTTCTGCAATATTTAAATAAGTAGGACAATGTTGGGGCGGGCTGATGATGGAAATTGTATCCTTTGTAGAAATTCAGAGTTGACGATTGTTGATCTCTAGTTGACGATTTTCTTGCAATATTTCAATGGAAAATAATATTCCAAGAAGTTTTGCTGATCAACGCGGGATTCAAGTTTCCAATTTGACTTTTCTTCTTCAAATATTTTTTATATGAAATATAAATATGTCTATTTTTTATCCACAATTTTATTACTGGAAAAAAACTATATTTGAAGAATGTACACCTAAATATATGAAAAAATCTGCAAACGTAGATCCAAACTTCAAATTCGAATTTTTTTCTTAAAATATTTTCTATAGAAAATATAAATATATTTATTTTTCATTCAATATTTTATTATAAGAAAAAATATATATATTTGTATATATATTTTGTATATGTATATATATAAAACAATTGGGAGAACATACAATGAAAAATATAAAATAAAAAATACATTTAAACAATTTTGCATTGACAATTAAAATCTATCTCGTTTTGCGTTTCCCCGAATAAACCGGCGTTAAATTCTCCAAATTTCAAAATCGTCTTGTCAAAAAAACGCTGTCGTGGAGCTTACTGAAACTTTCTAGTTCAACTTTTATTGGAAGATTCTACTTATAAAAAAAATCAGTATCCTTCAACATGCATCGATAAGATGCTTGACCCTCCTTAATCGTCAATTAATTATTTTCTTCGATCATGAAAAAAATAAACAAAATTGAAACATCTGCCGAAATGGTATGGTAATGGTCCCAACCTGGAGTTACCATTGCTATTAAATGTACTAAAGATACCAAAATATATTTGAAAATACATCCGCAATTTTTCAACACACATCAGCATTCACTGTTCTTTTAGTCTATTAAAAAAATGGTACCTCCATATTTCGGGCACCAGTAGAATTGACAATAAGTTTAAAAAAGAAGCAAACAAAATATCGAATTGCAGTAAATTGCAGTAAATATTCCGTTCACGGTGAGACGTTTCGTTATCTCGAGTGCAGTGAGTTCGAGTTGGCACCGAGGATGACGTCGACGACGCCAAGGAAGATGAATACAGAACTTGGTCGAAAACGCGTGCGAGCAGTTAGCTTTATTGCTGAGGCGAGTATGCAACGGCATCGGACTTTTTAATATCGCTTTGCTGCTGCTGGCTCGTCTGCCGAGTGACAAAAGTATAAAAGAGGGAAGGAGGCGTTAATGGAGAACGTTTTCGCTCTAACGACCGGCAAGAAAGGGGAGATGTGAACGTGGCTGGTCCTCCGCAGCCTCCTTTTCCGTATATACGTACGACGGGGCTTGCGGACTTCTATGCAACAAGACGACACCTAACTACCCTCAGCTCGTTCCCCCGAGGATATGAAATATTATATCATCTTTCGCGAACTCATCGCAGCTGCTTTTTCCGCAGGATCCAACATTTTTTCCCCGTTTGCCTGCATGAGTATAAAACAGACGAGTTTGCCTGGCTGCCTTCAATATGTCCCTGAATATTCACACAATTTTAACCCTCGCGTATCTGGAAAACTCCATCGCAAAGGAAAAATCATTATTCTACCTTAAGGCCTTAGGCCACGGTAACGGGTATGAAATCATGTGCGAATTCAACAATTTTTTTTCGTATGAAACAGTGATTCACTCACAAAAATAATTACACATCTATTTAGTATGAATATCAAGCTGTTAGAATTTTTTTTTTTTTCGATTTACAAAATGGTCGGCTACTGATATTTTATTTTGTTATCTTTTTTTTAAGGCGCTTCGCGGTGTGGCATTTAGCGTCCACAATTTTTTACCTAGAACGAAAAACAAAAATTCTCGTCAATCTACATTAGAATTCCTAGAGAAAAACGTACGGAATTAAAAAATATTGTTTTCATCAAAAGTTGTAGGTATTTGAACTTAAGAAATGAATTTTCGGTGAAAAATTTCGTTACAACTGCTCATAAACTGCTCATAAAATGAAAAGTTTTCGATTAATCAGAAATTCTGTACGTACTTCTCTGCGAAATGCAATTAGGAACATAACTTTTACATTTGAAGTAAATCGAGTGAAAATTGTTGACGTTATTTGTCACGCCAATTGGAAAAAAGCTGTTTCGAGAAATTTCGATTAGTCGGCTATTTTGTACATCGAAAAAAAAATATATATTTTCTAACAGCTTGATATTCATACTAAACGGATGTGTAATTCATTTTATGAGTGAATCACTTTTTCATGCGAAAAAAAATGTTAAATTTGCACATGATTTTATACCCGTTACAGTGGCCTAAGGCTTTAAAAAAGGGGAAATGTTTCTACTTGAGCGTCATGCATGGGTTTGAAATTCCAGGAATACGAATTTTTGCCTCTATAGCTCAAGGTCTTGACTTCATATTGTACTAAAGATCTTGTGAAAATTCCAAAAACTTCCGGAGTTATGAAGATTTTTCAATACTCTCATCAGAAAAAAAAATCTTCAGAACAGCTTTGTTTTTAAGCCCTAAGCATATGCAGACCCGTTGATAAGTGTTTCGATTCCATTACAGGTGTTTGCATAATCACAGCCGAACTTACATTGGATAAAGATCAATTTGACATATCTAGTTCTATTTCGAACGATCTTGTCTTTGATCGATGGAAAAAAGTGACGCAGAATAGCTAAATTTCACGTAACCAGTTGTCTACGCAAAATTGAATAAGTAACATTACCGACTGTCTTACTCCTCCCGTTCTTTTCAACCGATCAAGTGTCAGATGAAACTCCCTCTTCTCTCTTTCTCAACCATCAAAGAAGGTCGATCAAAAGCCTTAAGGGGGTAATCGGTCACTTCCTTAGGATCATTAGACTTTGGACTAAGGTAACCTAGATTAGATATATTCCTAACCAGGTAACCTATCACCCCCTCAAGACTGAACATCGACCTTTCTAACACCCTGTATATACATATTTAGATATATATGTATACATATACGTACATGTATGTTCAACTACGTACTGTACTCGAAACAGAGCAGACTTTTCCACTCATTCTCATCAACAATACCTGTTTGATACAGTACGCCATAGCGTTTATAAAAGGGTTCATGGGTCGAGAAAACACTCGAGGCTCTTTCTTGCATTCAACCGCAATAGAAGCAGCACCACCAGGATCATTTCTGTTCTACCTCGTTCTCCCTTCCTCTCGCCAATATATATGGAATCGTACAGTGTAGAGTACCTATACAAGTATATATATGGAATCGTACAGTGTAGAGTACCTATACAAGTATACCTATACAAATCGATGAATATTGCCTCGCGAAATCCCCATTGTTGATGAGAACCTACCAAAGAGTTCGGTATACATATACGTAGCGCGAGAAGGAAAGAGAGGAAGAGATGTCCATTGTGTGTTCAACAATGCTACAATGATCCGGATACCTGCGTTATATCTACCCTTCTATCTCTCTCTTCGCCGTGAGATATCCGTCGTGTACCTGTGACTCTATAATACACCTGCAGCAGGTATCGATCCCTTTGAGAAGCGGAAGTATCCAAACACGAAATACTCGCTCAGGTATCCCGCAAGGAGGCAATTACATTCATCCTACAGTGACCGAGCGACGAAAAGAACACAAATTAAGTGGGGGGTCGATACTTGGATAGGTGGCCGCTCAGCCGAGCACTGACCTGCGCACTGACTGCTGAGAGGGCGGCAGTTTTAACGAGTTTCGGACAGGGACGAAACTGAAACCCATCAGCCGAATGTAGCTGTCTGCAACAGCACAGGTTTTTGAACGTTTCCCTGTGCCCTCATGCTCCAAAGAACTGGAAATGGTGAGTTCTGGAGTGGAAAGGGATGGGAACGCAAATGGCCCATGCTGATTTTGGATAAAAAAAAGCATTTTTCAAAAATCATAAGGCCATCATACGTCCTAATACATCTGCTCCAAAATTAATTTACCATACATTCCAGTGACATTTAATCACGAGGAAAAATATTTATATCATTATAAAAACTACTCATATTATAATAAAAAATTGTATTGAAAAAACTACTGTCATAGAAATTATTTATATTTTTATAAAAACGATGATATAAAAAAATATATATTATGAAAACTATGCTTGAAAAAATATATCCAGGGCTACTCAACTACGATGTAGAATATATTCGTATTATTATAAAAAATTATATTACAAAGACGACTAATTATAAAAAATATTTCCCAAGCTACTGTCACCGTTTCGCCCCGATACCGATACCATATTCGAGGCGCGCGGTGTTTTTCCCTGGCACTCGGAGTACATTTGGTACTTCGGGAAGTCGTTACGGTGGAAAAAATATATGAGCGAAAAAGGAGCAGTAATTTTCATCGACATGGACGATTAAATTTGCTAAGCCGGCAAAAAATTATGGAGGCGTGTAAAATGAAAGAACAAAAAGTGCCACGGGAATAAAGTGAATGTAGAAAAGTAAAACGAACGAGTAAAAAAGAACGCGTGAGGTATTCTGCGAGAAGTGAGAGCATACTTGTAAGATCCTGAGAAAATTTCTTTTTCTTTTCTCTCTCTCTCTCTATCTACCTCTACCACTCTACCTACTACCTCTGTACTTCTACCTCCACCTCCACCTCTACCTCTACCTCCACCTCTACCTCTACTACCTCTACTACCTACTACCGCTGTACCTCTACCTCCACCTCCACCCCTACCTCTACCTCCACCTCTACCTCTACTACCTCTAGTACCTCTACCTCTACCCCCACCTCCACCTCTACCTCTACCTGTACTTCTACTTCTACCTCGACCTCTACCTCTAGTACCTCTACCTCTACCTCAAGTACCTCTAGTACCTCTACCTCTACCTCTACGTCTAGTACCTCTACCTCTACCTCTACCGCCACCTCTACCTCTACCTCTCTCTCCCCCTCTCTCTCTCTCTCTCTCTCTAGTACCTCTACCTCTCTAGTACCTCTACGTCTACCTCTACCTCTACCTCTCTAGTACCTCTACCTCTACGTCTAGTACCTCTACCTCTACCTCTACCGCCACCTCTACCTCTACCTCTCTCTCTCTCTCTCTCTCTCTCTCTCTCTCTCTCTCTCTCTCTCTCTCTCTCTCTCTCTCTCTCTCTCTCTCTCTCTCTCTCTCTCTCTCTCTCTCTCTCTCTCTCTCTCTCTCTCTCTCTCTCTCTCTCTCTCTCTCTCTCTCTCTCTCTCTCTCTCTCTCTCTCTCTCTCTCTCTCTCTCTCTCTCTCTCTCTCTCTCTCTCTTTCATTCTAGCTTCTGAGTGTCCGCAGCGGGTCGAGTAAAGATGCTGTATGTCTATAGTCAGGGTGCAAGGGGCAACTCCACGATTTGCCTTCACTGCCATGGAGGCTCTCCGGGCTTTAAATCCAATCCCGCCACGCGGATTAATAAAAGGATTCGCGGAGTTTAGGCCGTTCTTATATTGCTTCGACCTTCTCTAGTGCTCTCTCTCTCTCTCTCTTCCTCTCTCTCTCCCTTTCTCTCTCTTTCTCTCTGACCTCGCTCCTTTTCCATCGCGTCAGAACGCGGATGAGAGAGAGAACTCCCTGTGCGCTCGCTTTTATCCGTCAATAACGGAGTTGAGGCGCGTTACTCGCGAAAAAGAGACCTCGAGAGCACTAGAAAGAGAGAAACAGAGAGTGAGAGAGAGGGGGGATGAAGGGAAGCAGGAAGGAAGGGAGAGCGAGCCGGAGAGAGAAAAATCGAGAGAAGTGCTTTTCCTTATACGCCCTTCTCGCGCCTCAGTCATCCCCTTTTCTGCTTGCTTCCTTTCTTGCCTCTTCTCTCTCCCACGAACCCGAGACGAAGCACTGCAATACAAGCTCTTTCCCATATTTAAAAATTTATGAAAGGTAAACCCATCTTGTATTTTCTCACCCTTCGCGACAACGAACTACATTAGTACTGCGGTAGCTCAAAGAATTGCAGGTACGATGGTAACAAGGAAACTTGCGGTTGTGGGAAAAAGTATCTTCGATGTCGAAATAATAAAAGTGCCACAGCCAGACACCCCTGATCAACAGGACAAGATCATAAAAGATGTGTGCTTTGTACGCATTGGGGTGGGTTGGAAAAAAATTGACGCTCACACCTTCGAATGATACTAGGCATGAAACAAAAATAATCCAGGTCTGAATGGCAAGGCTCGGTGATTTTCGCCCCATTAGATTTGCCCGGAAAGTTCGCAGTTTGGTTCAAAATTCACTCATGTAATAATAAATTGATGTGTGGAAAATGTACTTTGAGATTCTTAGGATTCAGTTGAATATTCAGAGCGTTGCGGCTCACAGGGATGATAATGACTCCTTTGATTTTGTAGAAACTTATATATGTGATAAAACATTGAAAACTATTTGAGACATTTTTCGCCGGCGGAAAAAAGGTTTTAAGGGGGAAAACCACCGTTCAAAGAAAAGCGTGTCACGCCTCAATTTATTTATTTTTCGATACTTCTATAGTGTATTTCCTCGCTTTACATTGGAAGAATTTTTTTTTCATTCAAATCGGAGAACTGCTCGTGGGCGATATTGCAAAATTACCCCTAGACACGCTTTTCTTTGAGGGGTGGTTTTCCTCCTTAAAACCGTTTGACCGCCGATGAAAAAATACGAGGCTAACAGCTTTGAATGCTTCATCACATATATGAGTTTCAACAAAATCGAAGGCGGACACACAAGTGATGGTCCTTGATAGACTTCAGTTGGAGAACTCAAATCTGGCATGCATGTTTATGTGACTTTTATAGATACGAGTTGGAGACATTTTACTTTCGGGACACTATAATACACAATTAAAACTTTTCATACAATCAAACTTACCCAAATTCCGGTACTGAAATTGGAATTGATATATCAACTCATACAAATGTAAGTGTTCAATTCAACGGGTGCGCGGGATTTCGTGATTTTTTTCGGGAACACGTGCGCCGGTTTTCAAATATATTTTTTTTTTACTTGAAGAGTATGGTTTTAAGAATCCTGTACCATTATTGTTGTAAAAAATATTTGGGAATGTGATTGATAAATGGTTTGTGCGGACCGCTTTTGGAAAAACGTCCTTCGTGGTGGACACTGCTCTTCGGAAACAAATCGTCCGAAATAAATAATCAAACTCATTGCGTTTTCACGTGAAATTATCTAGTGTTTCAACGAAGGATTCAATAAAATATTGACTTTTGAAAAAATGACCGCCGTCCAAAGCGAAAGTATCGATTTGCGGTAAAGAAAACTCTCTGTTTTGGTTGATTTGAAAAAACTATGCATCAAAAATATTTCTTCTTTCAAGCACTACTTTTGATATGTAAAAGAGGCTCGTGAAATTTGTAATTTACTGATGCAGGAACTTTTAAGATATCATGGTCACCGATTTACAAAAAGTAATTTTGGGGAGCGCTTTTAAAGTTTGCCTGTAGGTAAACCTACCTATAAATACCCATAACTCCCTTACTTCCGAACGGATCGGCTTAAAATTTTCACAGAATATTTTTAAAACATTATATTTTGAGAATCGTCGGAAACCAAAAATCGACATTTTTTAAAGTTTCAACCAACTCTTAAAATTGACAGTCTACCGACAGACTGAATTGATAGATCATTTTCTATTTGATCGATCAATTGTTATTGGTCAGTCAGTCTTTATTTGAGAACTCGCGCAAATTCTACTGCTCAAATAAAAACCGACAGTCCACTGATAGACTAAATTGACAATACATACAAGCAAACTGTCGTTTGTTTTTCAGAAGAAAATAAATTCTCTAAACAAAACAGTCCCTATAATGATTCCCTCTTTAGCAACTCATGTTCCACCTATCTATACATGGAGACGCAGCTACGTCTTAATAAAAGTAAAGGTGATAAAACACTACAACATTTGCCAAAACAAAATAATTCCCATGGACTTTGCTGTCCATTTGATCAAGAATGCTCCTTTCGTCCACCTGAATATTCACAAGATCCAAAGATCACGTGTGTGCGATTTGGATACCACCAAGAGACGACCGAGCTATACGAAATGTTTATCAATCCAACGAGGCTTGCCAACGGTAGCCATCAAATGGTGCTGCACACAGGCAGGTGATCAAAAGAGGATCGTGCGAACGGTCTCGGAACGATTTACCCATTGTAGCACTTGGTTCGAACGGTGTTCCTGGGAGCCAAGTACGTTTCTCCCGAATCGATTAAAAGCAGCGTGCTCGAGCACACATCACCGCCGTGCAGATCGCGAGTCCAAGAAATAACGATAGGAGAAAGAGAGAGGTAGGTGGAGAAAACGACACGGGGCTGGTTGCAGCAACGCGATAGCGAATACTTGGCAGCAATTAGCTCGAGCGTTAATACCTTCTGGTAATCCCTTTCCGGTCTTGTTCCCACTTCGGTCCTAGTACCAAGGAAACGGTAAAGAACCCGACCTCGCTGTAATGGCGGAGCATGTACAAGTTAGCTTCTGCATGTGTCCAGAGCAATATAATCTCTTCTTCTTGTTCTCCATCTCCTCCTTTGTCTTCAACGACACATCTCAACTGGCGAGTTACGTGCAGTGAGATATCTGGTCGGTCGACTTTTACTCTCTGTCTCACACGTCTCGTCATGGTGTTTGCTCGTTTACCCACGCCCTCGGCTATGGCTTCACGGGCGTACGTTGTATTATTTATAACGAAAGACAAGGGGGGGGGGAGAAGGGATACGTAGTCTCTTCTTGTACTGCGAAACGCAGCGGGACGTCCAACGATCCAAGAGTGACCAGAAGCCTCGACTGGTCCATCTTCCTCGTCTACTCAATATGCTCATCCTCCAGCAGTTCCAAGAAGCCGAAGAAGAGAAATTCAGGCTTGATAATTGGGGCTGATCAGCACGTCCAATTGACCATGTCGTCAACCAGCCAAGCCAAGAAGACAATGAGAAAGCGGTAAGTCTTGACGAAGTGGAAAAGGATGATGCTGGAGAGCTTAGGAGATGCCTGGTTATGGTGCCGTTCATTACAAAATTGGTACACCGCGAAGTCCGAGAACGTGAGAATCTGCAGGAAATTACAGCACCATCGGGAACGTGAGAAAATGGTTGGAGGTGAGCCGAAAGGTTCGTCCGTGAAAGCCTCTGAGGAACAAATCGGATGCTCGAAGACACACAGAGAGATGACGACCCCAAAGAGCTGCCAAGAAGACCGGTAGCGCGTTCGCCAGGTTCTCCAAGCTGTCGGGAAAAGCTGGCAGGCGAATATTTCACTTGGCAGAGGCCACAGCGGCGCCTCGTACGATACCACCCGTATAATGTATCCTCAAGCTTGCCTTTCACGCTCCAAAGCGTCATAGACGCTTTACGATCGACTTTTAGTGCGCCTCGGCGATTATTCCTTTATTCTTTGACGTGGCCCGAGCGGGACCGGTGTTTATGACGGTGGCCCGATGCGTCGAAGGCTCGTAATAATGGCCACGACGACAATGAGAGCCGGTACGGAGCTAACCCTAAAAGGTAACTCTTCGACTGGGACAAGACGACCGCTGGTATTCCAGTACGGTGAATCCTCCAGGCGTGTGGATTTTTCCCAGCTAGATTTGCCGCTCTCGGCCACAAATCCGCACGCTATACTGAATCCGGCTCTTGTTCCAGGAATAAAAGTTGCATCCACGTCGGATAAACGCTACAAGGTTCTTCACCATATAGGAAACATTTCCAATGAGCCCGAGTCGGCTTTGTACGTACGAGAAATATATTTTCACTTCGTTTTCATCATTTCTCCGCTTCCCTATTCGTTCCGCGCCGTACTTTCATTACGTAATACATAATTTGAGACGCTAAATTATGCCTGCTCGTGTATGGCTTACCAGCCGGCAATATAACCGGCGCAGTTTCTTCGAAGTTGACCGCATAAATGTGTTCGGTGCTCGCGTCCGGTGCATTCCGCGCTTCCTGGTAATCCAGGGTCTTCTGCGATCCCTGAGGGGAAGATGATCGGTTCGAGAGCCCGAGTAGATACACCGAGCAACGCGAGTGCCTTATATATTTCTCATTACCTTCCTTCGTCTCATCTCCTCCTCCCGTTTCTCCCTTTTTTCCTCCTCTCTGCCCGTTCCTTTTTTTGCCCTCGCAATTGCTCAGTTCGCGATTTTTTGCTCGTTCTTTCGCGTGGCACATAATTCCAGCAATCGAGTGATGCTGCGTGGTACATGCAACGATTATCGAAGGTCGCACCGCCACGATCGTTAGAGCTTGACGATCGAGCTTCGCTGTTCGACTGCTTTCGAACGCTGAAGTGGTACATTTATTGAAATAAATAGTGAATTCATTAACGGTCCATGAGGTCCAATAAAAATTGCACTTGGCCAGCAGCCTCGCCGCGAATACGTTTCACTTGTGTAATCGCTCAAACGCGCATGCGTACACTACTAAATCGCTGGCTGCCTCATTCCCTCATTAGCATTTCCACTTCGTCGTTAATGGAGATAATCGTCGTGCCGCGTGAACGCCCCTTCGCTGCTTTAACGCGGTTATTTATTGCACGTCGTTTTCAAACCACTCCCTTGAAAACGAAGGGGCGTTGTGACGGATATTGGATCGCGAATGACGCCAGACGTACGTCCGTTTCAACGTTTCTACACATTTTCGTGGCAAGATTGTGTTTACACCGAGTATTAGGGAAAATGGTAAGAATCTTTGTGCGAACTCATTCACAATGAATTCGCCAAAGAGGGCCAGTACTTGGATGGGTGACCGCTTGGCTGCGCAGTGTATTGCTACCAAGCGGGAGGAGAAAACCGCCCGCACTGGCACCGGTTTCGACAGTTTCCCGGTGCCCTCCTGCAAAGGCGATACTGTGGTGCATTGGTCCGAAAATAGGATAAAAGAAAATGGTATGCTGTGGAGCATTGGAACCGACTGGCGGATGGGCGGTCGAGCAAGCGGTTGAGCAGTCTTGTGCCAATACTTGGAGCGGTGACCGCTTGGCCGTGCACCGGCTGGCGCATCAACCAGTCAACGGAAGGTCAACACTTCTGAGATCTTGGGTCTAGATACTTGAGTATCACATCTGTGCGCCAGAAAATCAGAAGAATATGGGACCGTATGTACCGGTACGGGTTTTCCATAGTTTCCCCGTATCCTCGATAAATACGGTATAGCGTAGCTTAAGCCGGTTATGGATGCAACGGAAGTTAGGTTAGATTAGCGAAGTGCTGCTAGAGATAGATAGGAAAGGGTCCAATTGGGAAGAGTCATACGGAAAAACCTGCAAGGGTATACGTCAGAACTCAGAAAGAATATAATCATTCTAAGGAGCCTCGAAAGTAAAACGACTTCATAATTTGAGATTTATCTCGTCGTTCTAAAATGGATCTTTCCGAGCGTTCAGAGGTATTCCACGGATTAATTTAGGCACCGACGTATACAGCTTGACGATGCACGTACACGTAGAGAGAGGCAGAGGAAAAGGGATCAAGAGGATGGTTGGCATTTGTATTCATATGAAAATATTATCTCCGCGTCGTTGTCGTTCTCGTGGATCCTCTTCAGGAATCGTTATTGGCTTTGCATAGATACTTATGCAACGAGGAGAAACAGGGCCGTCGCAGAGGGCTCAGGCGCATTGTTATGCAACTCGTCCGTAGATCCGCAATATAGATCTCGGCAGCAGCAGCCGCAATGGCATCGGAGTGCCTACTGTGCCCACCGGCAACCGGAGAAATTCATTCGGATCTCAAGAGCATCCGTACGTTGTCCCGTTGCTCAGCCGCTTCGAACAGTCGTAGAGATCGAGATGTGCTCCGGTGCATCAAACGACCATTGCAGTCAATGTTCATATGCAACATGATCATTTTGTCCCGTTCCCATACGCCGTATAACCGTCATAGGACAAAAACTCATTGCTCGGTACTTTGCGATGTGATCGTAAAATCGGAAATCTTGATTGAGCTGTGGAACGATGATGACCTAGATTACGATGAAACTAGCACTTCTCCAATTGTCGCAAGAAGTGTTGGCGTGCGAACGGCACATTAGTCCGTGTAGCTGCGACTTGGAGAGCATGTCGAGAAACGTCAACTAAATTGGATATCAATTAACCGTCATGATTATAGCCTGAGCATAGGAGTAGATTGCGGGCTGCGCGTGCGCTAGTACGAGCAAATATACCGTTAGGGTCAGCGATAATTGGGTGGAAATTATTACGCCCGGCAAGCTGCGCCCAACGATGTTGCGTCGTTGGACGAGCTACAGGCGTTCCTCGGGCCAACGGACCTGGAAAATGATGTTTGCCGATGGAACGCTTGGTGAACAAGCCAACGGTGGCTTCTTTGGGAAACATCCTGGCGTACCTTCGTAGGGTGTTGCAGTCGATAATGTTCAGTTACTACGGAAGTTAACTTCGTTAACGCGGCACCCCTGTTTTGTTCGCATCATAAGGAAAAAGGCGTGATTGGAGGTTGAAGAGGGATAATGAGAATGGAACGCCAGGCCGCTGGCGAAGAAACGAAGAAATCCCTAGCATCGGCATTTCCGCCAGCAAAAATAAACCTTCGGTTGAGGATATTGAGGAGCTCGCAGACGTGGACTATGCGAGACATCAAAAAGCATTGGACGTCATTATGTCTTGGATCATCGGCGAAATTCGAACCTCTTGAAACTCCTTCGGATTTTCGGTCTTGGGTACGTCGTCGCGGTGGTCATCGAAAGACAGAAAGGACGTGGTATTTTTGAGGGCTAGATTCTTTAGGCTAGATAAAAGTATAAAAATAGGTAACAATTAAATTAAAGTGAATAAGAAAGGATGACAAAGCATAGAGAAAGAAGCTATATAATTCAAAAAAAAGGCATAACAATGCCCAATCAAAAGAGCTACATGATCAAATATTAAAAATAATAACATAGCAAAGGGAGGGAGGAGAGGAGAAGCAGAGCACAGGGAAAATAAAGCAAGGGATCTAGAGTAAGGGAAAGAAAAAGAGATAAAGTAGAGACGAGAAGAAAGGTCCGAGGAGGCAAAGGGCGAGCGAAAAGGGTCGAGTAGTTCGCACGAGGTATGGGGTTACCTTACATGCCGGCGGTGTGCGGTCTTCGTTCGCCTCACTCTGCGGAAGAAATTCAAGAGGGTAATTTCGAATAAATTTAATCTTGAGCGAGCAAAAGGGGTTTGGAAGGTGCGACGCCATGAGAGTATGCGTATCTCCCGGAGTCGTCGCGCACGACCGTGAAACCGAAGGGGCCCCCGAGGGACGAAGGAGTATTTCCATCGTCAAGGCGTAAGAGAGAAAGAGAGAGAGGGAGTGAGAGAGAGAGCAAGCGGCAGCTCTCCTCTTTCTCATGTAAATGTGCACTATGGGTCCAGCGGAGCTAGGGTAACTCTATGAGTGCCGAGCTCGGCTGAAGTTACCGCAGGAAGATCAACGTATGGAAGGATGTGGGCCCCGCGTGTCATGAGGTTCCCCGAACACGTTGAGGGGCACGCCTGCTACGAGGTGCAGGGCTACGGTTTCACGTGAGATAGGAAGCGAGTCCTCCCTAGCCGTGGTGAAGAGCAACGAGATCGCCGCCGTCTCCTATGCACTCGCTATACTCTCGTAAACCCAGCGAGAAAGTTAAGATTCTTGCGACATACTAGGAAGACACTGGAGCTCGAATTCTCCGGGTCTTGCATCACGAGGACGTACGGATGACTGCATGATTGGGAATATTATTATTTTTTCATGATTTTCCAACGCTCGGCGGTTATCGTCCATCTGTGTTTGATTGAAAGCATGTCATTGGCTGTAGCAACAGGATGGAGAATCCTCGATGACGGTTTTTGATTGCGACAACGATAAAAACAAGTTTTTGATGGAAAAATCAGTTAGTGAGACATGTTTTCTTGATAAACTTTTGTAAATTCAATCATCCTGATGCGGAGGTAGACGCAAAGCATGGGAGGAACGAAGACCGCGTGATCAATCATATCAGGGTACACGATTAATCATAAATCTACTCAGCCGATAAAACAAGGCTTGTGATGAAAAACTAACTAACCTGGCGGTGTGGACCCGCGGTAGGGGTGCGCCTTCGACGATCTCACTTAGCAGACGGAGCCAATACCCAGATGGGTGACCGCTCGGCCGCGTACTAAGCCAGAGGCAGTTTTACTGAGTTTTTTTTAAATAACTCAATCTCGGTTAAATTATATCGCCCGTATTGGTACCATTTTTTTCGCAATTGCACAATGCATGTTGTGCAAATGCAACACGGTAGTGCAGTGGAAAAGGGGGAGTGGAAAAACACTCTGCGGGAGCCCCCCGAAGAACTAGAGATAGTGCGGTAATAAGTGTACAAGTACAGAGGGATAAAATCGCAGAGCTCGCAAGTTTTAAGGAGGGAAGTTCAGCAATTAAAAGAAAATGAGAAAATAAATTTCAAAAACGTATTTTTTCGATAAACTCTCCAAAGGATGACTATCCTATTGGTAAGTACACGGAGGTGTATTAAAAGTACATAGATGAATTGGACAACGGGTTTAGTCACATCCGCGTCCTCGAATTTGACGTTGAATATGAATGATATGACGTCGAAAGTTTGATTGCTTGAATTTATTAGTCCGATGTAGGCGAATAAAAGCACTCAAACATTTTTAGGAGGCATAAGCCACGACCTGAATCTACTAAAAATAATTTCGGGTGGCAATAAATGTGAAGTGAAAAAAAAATTGTACAATTTTTAACGGCATATGATAATAAACGTTTACTTCGCGATTAAATTCATAGCGTGGAAATAAATAATAGAAAAAATACTTCTTCGGATCTTTGAGATGAAAAAAACATTGAGGTCTTATGACTGAGTAGAAAAATGTTTATTCGTCTTTTTTTATTGGCGTGCATGATGTATAAATATCACAAAAACTATATACATAAGAAGTTATACACGAAATTTTATTTGTTTATTTTTAGAGCTCATTTGCGCTTTTTTTATAGCTCAAAATGAAAGAAACAGCCTAGACGTTGAAAGTGGCACTCCTCCAGATGGAGGAGTTCAGTCCAGCCGTTGAACGAAAAATCTACAACAACGAATTAAAAACTGAAGATCTGTTATCAAAATGCCTCGGTGCGTATACGTAGAATTCAAATAAGAGCTTCAACTCCATTGTGTGGACGATAGCTCCTAAGTCAGTTTTAAAACTTTAAACAACGTTTTTCACAAAACGACGATTTTGAAATCGGAAGAACGCATAATTTAACCAGTTTTCATCCGATTGACTGAAACTTTTAATTGGACCTTCTTGAATAGATTCTCCAAATTAATACACACGATTTTTCCAATTCATCAACAACTCTCGTTATTATAAACAAACTAAGGCCATTTTTAGCTTTCAAAAATATTATATTCCGAATGGTGCCATTTAGCGAAAAAAAAACATATTTTTTAATAATCGTGGGTACTTCTCTAGCAAGATCAATATAAATGACGAAAATTTGTTTTCTCGTTCAAGGTGCGAAAGTTTTGCGTCCTCCCGCAGTGTAGCTATCACTGAGTCGCCATGATCTATGTGTTCCCTAAAAAAAAAAATATCCTCCATATACGTCAACACATCTAGAATAAACCCTCCATAGCTCGTTTTGAATGCTTCCATAATATTCTCAAATAAAGATCCCAAAAAAGTATCTTTTTTCGGTGAGCCACAAAGTCGTAAGGCCGTACGAAAAACTTCAAGAAAAATAATGCTATACGCCCAACAAGGGGTAGTTGCCAATGATGATTGAGCAGACCCGCATGAATAAATTCTTAAAAAAGGACGCAGTGAAAACTTCTCAAACTCATACTTCTCCCCGCGACACGAGTCTTTTTTCCGTCACCGTTCACACCAGCCACAGTTTTTATCGTCATTTCGGCACTATAAAACAACGAAAAAAAATAAAATAAAATAAGGAGCACGTCCGCAAGTCCGGGTATTTTGCACGTCATCGGATATTTAGCGCGGCGAAACTTTAACATACTTGTTGATAGCATCTCTCGGTGGCACTCGATACGAGCATCTCCCGTGGAGAATCGTGTTAGTCTCGGTGCCAATAACGATTAGCGGTAATCACGGGACCGAGGACGAGACAAGAGACCCGGACGTCTTTCAGCCAAGAACCATCAAGACATTCATGCAAATGCCACCCGAGCAACTTGTTGCTGCACATTAAACCTCGGGCGTTTTCGATCAACGTGCCTCAACGTTTCGCAGCGCCTTTACGAAAGCGAACAACACGGGATGAAAAAGCAAAAAAAATCCGACTGCCATTCGTAACAATTATAGTTTCAATTGCGAAATTAGTTAGAAAGAGAAAAAAAACAAAGACAGAGATATAGACATCCAGAAAGGAAGAAAGAAGAGGAGAGGGAGGAGGACGTGAGTGGCAGACAGACAGACAGATAGATAAATAGATAGATAGAGATAGAGATAGAGATGAAGAGAAAGAGAGAGGGGGGAGGGAGAGAGAGAGAGGGGGGAGGGAGAGAGAGAGGACGTACGCCAGCAGATTCATTTCAGCTTCGTGTACACGTAATCTTTGCTCGTTACCAAGCCAGATCACCGGTGGATGGTTAACGACAGGATTAACTGCCTGTTTGCAGTTGATTATGCCAATTATCGGTACCCGAGAGTCAAAGAGGGGGCTCTCCGGCTGGCCCTCATGTTTACATTATTTCGATGCAACACTACAGACGCCGTTTGCTCAATCGATACCCAAATGCACGACCGAGCTTACCCGATCTCAATATTTATAACGACAACAATTTTAACGATCAATTATCGCAAACAATTACAGTTAAAAACACTGACTGACCTATAGGGTGTGTCAAAATGGCCAGACATTTTTATTTATCAATAAAACGTATTATTTACTTGAAAAGTACGAATGTTTTTATTTTTCTATAAGGTACGAAGATGGAAGTTAATTTGCAAACGTCCACTCTTTTGGCGCAATTTTCGATAACATTTTGGCATAATTGCAGACTTTATTCATTAATTGTGCATTCAATTGTTTCCTTCAGCTCCGGGATGCTCTGTGAATCATTTGCGTACACTTTTCCTTTCAGCAAAGCCCAAAGAAGTCCAATGGCGTCAAATCGAACGATCTTGATGGCCATTTCATAACGCCGCGGCACGAGATACGACCATGAAACTTCGGCTACAATAGCTGCATTGTTTCGCCCGCAGTATGGCAAGTTTCGCCATCTTGTTGAAACAATATGTCTCCCAAGATCTTGCCGATTGTGCCATTTATCGGATATTGTGTTCCACGTAACCTTCAACTTTGTACCTTATATTAAAATAAAAATATTCGTATTTTCCAAACAAATAATACGTCTCATTAACAAATAAAAATGTCAACTAATCTTGAGACACCCTTTATAATATATTACACGAAATCTACCCTGGCTACCAGTGAGCAGTCGTCATGCGTCCCTTTTTCTAATGATAAAACTTTTCCTCTTTTTTGTAGGTGGCTTTGGACTTTGCAAAAAAGTATGCCTCGTTGGCACTGCATTTTCGTACTCCAGAGGGGTTGTATCTCGAACAGAGAGAATAATAATGATGCATTAGTCCAGTACGTACGTAGACGCATAATTATTCCCTCTGTTCGAGATTCAACCCCTCTGGAGTAGAAAAACGCAGTGTCAACGAGTTAGAGAAATTACATTTTGAAAGCCTTATAGCTGGGTAAGGTTGGTTGTCGGCACATCCGTCTATTTTGAGGACGGTCCTTACATTTTTTGTCGAAGAATTCCTGAATTTTAGGGGAACCAGGTGGTCCTTGGAAATCTTTATATAAAAATGCTCATCTCTATCTGAAAAGGATATTCCGGACATTTGGGTTTTGGTGAACGTGAGTATGTTGGAAATTGGCCACTACGAGGATGGTCCTCGAAAGGCTGTCTTCAAAATCACCTTTCCGCGTGTATATACGTACGTACGTATAGGGTAGGGTATAAAGGGTGGTAATAAAAGTGATATGTAGATTTCCCAGGCGACGTTGGAGATGAGCTGGTACCTGTGCTGTTTCACGCAGCGTCGAGTCTATAAACGCACACCGCACAGTCTTCCTGTGTACATATATCGGGTTTCCATTAAAAGGTAGCCAAACAAATTGCGGACTCGCTAGGGGATGAGAAAAGCACGCTACTCGGATAATCGTAATTGGTCCGATCGTAATGAACTGGATAACGGTCACCCGAGTCCACTCGCAGTTTACGAAGTATTGGTATGAGAGAGAGAGGGAGAGAGAAAGGTGAGGGGGGGTATGTGTGCAAAAAAGAGATAAGCTCTGATGGAATCAAAGTGCGGCAATCGTGGGCGTAAAGTTGCATCGACTATTTGCGGTACGAATGTATTTCAAAATCGTAAAGTCAAAATCGAGACGATAAATGTTCTATTCCATTTATTTATCGTTCCTCCTTTTTCTACGAGTTCTTGCACAATAATCGTTAAAACAGGGTGAAAAATGAGATATCGGTATGCGAGGAGTTTGCGTGTGCGGGCAAAGTGAGCACCTTGCGATAAACAGGATCTATAAAAGTGATAATGGTATACGGAGCGACCGGGTAAAATGGGCGCTGGCATGTTGAAGTTGTTGTCAGTTCAACCGGAAGCGGTCCGCGTAAGCTTAAAATTTCGAAAATGCGATTTTTTTATCATTTAGTTTTGTAGCCTGGGCTATTAAGTCCAAACAGCGACAAACATTTTGTGGATGATCCAAAAATTGACCGAATTGTGATGATTTTCGTGGATTATCGGATTGCCCACTGCGATTTGCCGTTTTTCTTCTACGTTTGTCGAAAGACCATGCTTTCTGAAATGGTGCAAGTCACATCTCAAAATCTATTCGACCGGTTTGCGTCAAATTCGGATGGAGTACGGTTTGTAACATTTTCGATCGTATGAGCGGATGATTTTTTGATACGTTCGTCCATTTCTTCATAACAAGTTATTAAAGTCGTTTGTTGTTTGGTCGAAAATCGAACCGTTTTCTACGACTTGCCATTTTCGCAATTTTCCAAATTTCCGAAATATATTCGATCATGCTAAATTTGTATTATTACACTAAAAGAACGTTGTTCACGTTTCGTTTCAGGTTAGCCAAGTTGCCAAAAGCACCTACACCGATTTAAATAATAATAACGTAATTGTTTATCAATATATCTCAATTAAAAAAAACTCGGATGTACAAAATAAAATGAAGTTAAAAAACTTGAATACACAAAATAAAGTTAATTTTAAAACCTTGAATGTACAATGCAAAATCAATTTTAAAAAGTTTGACTATACAAAATAAAATGAAATAAATCATTTGCAAATTTGAATTTACAAAAGAAAATTGTGCACCTTAGAAACTTGCACATCGCTCGGTCGTTACATTATTCCGCTCCCGAAAATTTTTTTTTACTCAAAGCTTCGAAGCCAAAGTTGAAGAGACCGTACTAACGATTGAAAATTTGCACTCGCAGTTTCGTGCAAAAAAAAACAAACTCGCTGATCGGACCAACTTCGAGAGCGAAATAAACTAATGACCCAGCACTGTGCAAGTTATTTTTTATTCACGAGGCATTTGTCAGCAACGCCCCCTAAAATTGGACATCGCGGGACTTTTTTCCCCCGGAGTGATCGGCTCGGGATATGAATTTTTCGGTGCATCGTACGGTAAGAAACGAGAGGAAATGATACCGGGGCACTTAAACGGATAACGGACTGCGTTATATCGAGGCGCGTTAAGACCCGTTTATATTTACACGTACATGCGAGCGTGCGGTTTTACGTGTAAAATGATAAGCGGTCGTGCAACCACGCTCCCAATGGAGACGTTTGTGGCCCGATGTCCAATGGTATACGAGCCACGGCTGTCTACGAGGGGCAGGTGTGTTACCACGATACGAAGAAAAGTCCATACGCAACGCCGTTTTGCCCTCTTCTCTTTCATTTATGCACAGCCAGGGTCTTTTCGTTCAGCGTTTTGTGCAAGACGTTGCGTTCAGCTTTTAACGCCATCTCGGTAAGGTATAAGATGTCTCGAAATGACTTGCCATTTTTATTTATTAATAAAACTTATTATTTATTTGTAAAGTACGAATATTTTTATTTTAATGTAAGGTACAAGAATGGAGGTTATGTGAGGAACGCAATATCTGTTGCGGAGTCGATTCGAAATGCGCAGCTTTACGCGCGCTCACGGAGGGCAGCACCTCTCGGCCAAGCAAGACTGAGAGGGCGCCTCCGTCGACCAATAGGGTGCCTCGAGCAGGAGACGCGCGGGCATAGCGTGGTCGAGGATGATCGCCATCTTGCTCTCGTCAAACGCTAGCGAGCGGGCGTATTTTTCATACAAAAATCTCCTTTGGTGCATTTTTGTGGACTTCTGTGGTGCTGCTCAGTGTCGTGGAGGAACGCTCAATAAAGTGAGAAAGACTGTTCGAGGTATTCTCATCAGTGGAATTCGTGGACCTCTCAACTTTTCTCTCGTCAGCACGATGTGACACGTGCGTGCGAGAACGCGCTCAAAGGACTTTGGAACGATCACCATCACAACAACGGGTTTCAGCGCTTTCTCCTTTCGCCTTTTCCCGCATTTTTACCATTTTGTTCGCCATTTTTTACCATTTTCACCAAAGTGAACACTCTCAAAATTCTGGGTTAATCATTGCGTGAGATTTTCCGTCACGGCAACACCCAGCGTCCCGATCCGAGTCAGAATCCCGAAGTTTCCGGAACAATATCCGATAAATTGCCGCCGCGTCCCTGTTTGCAAACGTTCACTGTTTTCGTGAAATTTTCAATAACATTTTGGCATAACTGCGAACTAATTTCATTAATGGTGCATCCAATTGCTTCCTTGAGCTCCGGAATGCTCTGTGGATCATTGTCATACACCTTTCCTTTCAGAAAAGCCCAAAGAAAGAACTCCAATAGAGTTAAATAGCACGATCTTGGTGGCCAATTCACATCGCCGCGGCGCGGGATAAATCGACCATGAAACTTCGTCTGCAATAACTGCATTGTTTCGCCCGCAGTGTGGCAGGTTGCGCCATCTTGTTGAATGAATGTGTCTTCCAAGTTCATGCCCACACATAACCTCCATGTTTGTACCTTATCTTGAAATAAAAATATTCGTACTTTGCAAACGAATAATACTTTTTATTAATAAATAAAAATGTCAGGTCATTATGAGACACTCTTTTTGAATGTATTTATTCATTTATATGTGTGCGTTTGTGCGCAAGAAAGAGCAAGCGCAAAGGATTACTCGCGTAGCCACGTCGCCGACATATCTTCACGCGAAAACACATCACGAACTAATTTATTGATTAATTCGTGTCGGATGTGCGTGGCTCAGCGAGAGAGCTTGTTCCCGATCGAGAGGATTCGTATCATAGCGCGGAATCGCGTACACGACACTCCATATGTATATACATATGTAACGCTTGGAGAGGCCGGAGGCTGGAGAGCGAGATTGCCTCATGTGTGTCACGCGTGCCTCCATGCGATTTAAACGTGTATATTGTGATAATTCTGTTAGATTAATTTTTGTGATCATTTTTGCGATCACTTGTTGTGATAATTTCGTTGTGATGCATTTTTGTGACAACTTGTGATACATTTTTGTGATAACTTGTTGTGATACATTTTTGTGATAACTTGTTGTGATACATGTTTGTGATAGCCGGTTGTGATACATTTTTGTGATAACTTGTTGTGATACATGTTTGTGTTAATTTGTTGCGATAAATCATTTACTGTGGTATATATGTATGTAAATACGATATTTAGTTTCTCCGAGGTGATTTGTATTTATTTTTAATTTATGCCAACACCATCGGCATTAAATTCATCTGACTCAAAATCTTCATTCGACAGAGCCTGCAGAGGCCTCAAAATCTCGACTTCCATTCGTTTTTCCAACCTTGAGCCGTTCGTCCTACAGATTCAAAATTATTGCTCACGCAACCGGGATTTTAAAAAACGTCCCACGCGTCCTCTTCTGTATAAAGTCTCATCGTACGTTCTCGCCTTTTGCCCGGTCTCAATAATCCGTCTAGGAGAAACATTCACCGAATGATTTATACCGATCGGCAGTGTGTGCGATATCCTCGGTTTCCACTGCATATATCATTTTTTGGAGTACAGTAACGTGCGGTTGCACACAGCCTCCGCAAAAAGGTATCAGAATAGAATTACTTTCGTGGCCAACGAAAGTAATCGTATTCCGCTTACCACCTCACAATTCCGAGCACTTATAAACATTGGGTGTATCGTTTTGATTGAAAGTGCAGTGATTCACATGACGAGGATACACTACACACGTGGGCGTATTTTACACGTGCACCAGTTACGCATGCAGTCGTTTCATCGATTTGCCCCTTCGCGAAATAATAGTCACGCAGGTGATGTACGACTCGAGCGATCGTCTATATCGGTACGACTGGAATAATTCTATCAATGTTGATTTAATTGTGTATATATAAATGTTAGCACGCCATACGTACACCGGCAATGAATACTCAATTATTTTAATCAAATTGGAAAGCGCGGAGTGTGCTTTCACGGTGCGGTATATATACACACATACACACATATGTATGCATGTGTGTGTTGTTGTCTTTCCATGTGTAGCCGGTTGTACGCGCACTGACCATGCGAGTGCGCTGCCTGAAAATATTTCTCTCAATCGTAACTCATTCCTTCAGGTGTTATATACCCAGGGCGTTGTACGCAACGCGTTATAAATGCACAACAACGGGGTATGTTGAAGGTCCCTGGAGAGAGGGTCAGAAAGAGAAAGAGAAAGAAAGAGAGCGAAAGAGGAAGAAGGATAAGGGGGGAGTGCGTATGTGATGCGAGAAAATCAAGTCAAGCTGAGAGCATTAACCATCGTTATGGCTAACACACTCCCTCAAATATATATATGTATATATATAGGGTGGCTTAAAATGACCTGAAATTTTTATTTATTAATAAGACGTATTATTTTTTTGAAAAGTCCAAATATTTTTATTTAAATATAAGGTACAAACGTGGAAGATATGTGTGGAACACGATATCCAATAAATGGCATAAACGGCATGAACTTGGAAGACATATTCTTTCAACAAAATGGCGCAACCTGCCACACTGCGAGCGAAACAAGGCAGTTATTGCAGACGAAGTTTCATGGTCGTGTTATCTCGCCCCGCGCCGATGTGAATTGGCCACCGAGATCGTGCCATTTAACATGATTGGACGTGTTTCTTTGGGCGTTTCAAAAAGGAAAAGTGTATTCCAATGATCCACAGGACATTCCGAAGCTCAAGGAAGCAATTGGACGCATCATTAATGAAATTAGCTCGCAATTATGCCAAAATGTTATCGAAAATGGTCGTCAAAACAATGCACGTTTGCAAACAGGAACGACGCGGCTATTTATCGGACATTGTGTTCCAATCATAACCTCCATGTTGGTACTTTATATTAAAATAAAACCATTCGTACTTTTCAAATAAATAATGCGTTTTATTATTAAATTAATATGTCAGGTCATTTTGAGACACCCTATATATACATAGCACAACTAGATATACGAATAACTGAAAAATGTTGTTTTTGTAAAATGCTTTTCTACAGAGCAACTTTAAACGGAAGAATACATATAGATACACTCAATAATAGATACGAATAAAACGGCGTAAGTCACAGGATCGAAGATGTAGACAGACACCGATTACATCCTTTTTACCTGCTTGATGTTCGACCTATATATATATATATAGGTGAAAAAAACATTTACTCCACGTTGTATTTGCGAGCTTCTCCTATGCTACGAACAAACACATAGAAGAATCTCTACCGCAGCGAATCTTTCATATAAGGCACGTATAAGTAAATAAATAAATATATATATATATGTATGTATGTGTGTGTTTGTGTGTGTACTCGCAATATGTTGGTACGCATGCACGCATATGCTCATACACATGTACGAGTGTGCGGACGTTGAAAGAGAATACCGGTTAGGGCGTGCCAATCCTGGTGTAGCCTGGTCCTCGGTTACACCCCACAGGCACCTTCGATGCACATATTTCTTCCCAGCGCAGCCACGGAAAGATGGATAGAGAAAGGAAGCCTTGGTAAATTACTGGTGAACCACGCGATCTCGACTGGATCAAGGATCGATAATTTGTTGTTGTTCCAAGTTACCGCGTGTATGTGTATACGTACTGCGATATTTATTCAACGAATATCTATCTATCTTTCTATATACATACACCACAGACAACTGCGAGAGACTAGATCATTTTTCAGATAATTATCATTCTCTGCGTATTTATTGTTGCGATTTATGTTAATAAGGCTAGCATTATACCGAAAGAGAGTGCAATGCCAATTACACTCGATATTCTCGAAAATAAAAAGGAATAATGTTCACGTGACATCGCCAAACATACTCCTCGATATTCTAAACCACGTTACCACACACACCTTGTCCGATTTTCTGATAACTTCTTTAATGGAAGCGAAATACTGTACGCATTCGTACGTATATCTTTGAGGCATTTTTTTTCGACTGGATTATTTATGATATATTTCAAGTTATTTCAGATTTTGAAATTATTATCAATTATTAAAATTGTTAGTATTATTTATTTAATTATATAAATTATATAAATAGAATACATGATATTATCGAGAATTATATTGTACCGATGATTTTCTAATATAATAATGTTATATTATAGAATTATTACAATAATAATTTCACAATATAATATTAATTATATAAATTATGTACGTAATTATAATACGTGCTTAAGATAATACGTAATAATGTATACGTACGTAATTCACCAATATACAAATTAAACGTATTATATGAATTTACTTTTATAATTTTATATTTTTATATACATTTTATTCAATAAAGTAAAATTTAGTTATCGACTTTATATTTATCTAATCATAGAATGTATATTTATTGCCATAATCTTTACCAAATTAATACTGTTGTAATAAGAAATCGGAGCTTGAGTGCGGATGATCCGAAAAAAAATGAAGAAATAGCAAAGAGCAACATTTTTTGAAAATACTTTCATGATGTTTGGATGATACGCGCTTCAACCTCGTTGTCGACTGTGGCCCCGTACATTTTACAAAATGATCTGCCCGCCGTGCGAAAACAGAAGATTAATTCCCACCAAAGTTGAAAAACGAATTTTCGAGAATTAATGATCCCTCTGGAACTGCGTTTGTAACAAACGGCGAGGTGAACGGCGTCGAGAAGATTTATGTCCACAAATGAGCCAGTATGTACGCTGTTAATGGTTACATATTAAACCTACCAATGCCAGATTTATTTATACACACGTAAATTCGAACTCCTCCACGCACCAGAGAATCGCGCTGGAGCTTCGATTTAATAAGCTTCTGAGACACTATCAATTATTAGTCTCCGGAGCCTCGACAGAATTATTCGACGTCTCTACTGTAGGTAATATAAATAAGGTATTCGGACACTTCGCTTTTTTTCGTGAGTTTTCTCTGGCTTTCCATTACCGTACAATATTCATATTCACATTATAACAGATTATTGATATTTCCAATGAGGATAATTATATACAAGATCGACTTCCCTGAAAAATAGCTGGAAGTTTTCTGAAAAAAATGCCTAACAAACATGTGGAAAAAGGTACCGAGAGATATTCTTTTTGTACAATTTGTTTATGTTTTTTTTTGTTTTGTGAGTTTTTCTCACATTTTTAAACAATCTTTTAATTAAAAAAATACCTTCCTTAAAATTCGGTTTAGTGCCCTTATAAATAATTCCTTACCAACTATTGTATTGAAGTGAAATGTTATAATTTATTGTACATCAAATAAAAAGAGATCAAAATTATTGACTTTTTCCAAACTCTGCTGCACTCGTAAATCACCAAAATGAGCATCGGTTTTCCTAGAAAACGGCCAGAATTCTTTCTTTTTTCAATAAGAAGTAAAATGTCGAAAAAATACAATATTAAGAAGAGGTATAGAAGGAGCGGCACAAATCTTATTTAAAAAATGCTAAAACAGTGTGGAAAAGGTATTGAGGGATATCCTTTTCGTACAATTTGTGTACCTATGTTTTTTTTTGTTGTTGTGTTTGTTAGTTTTTATTCACATTCTGCAATAACCATTCTGCTGAAAAATAATTTTTCTACAAATTTAGTTTTACCCTCTTGTAAATAATTGTTCATAGATGATCGTATGATAAAGTAAAACGTTAAAAGTTATTGCAGGCAACATGAAACGAGATGAAAATTATTGACTTTTTCCAAAGGCAGCTGCACTCGTCAATAACTAAAATGACCAATCAAAGAAATAATCCGCAAAAATATATCTCCTCGAAAAGTTATTTCCGACAATTGATGCAAATACTTCCATGTTGCAATTTTTTGTGGAATGATTTATTCTCGTTCCATGGATATCCCAAAACCACAAATTGAGATCATACAAAAAATCTGTAACCCTGTGCACGACGGCAACAACGGTTGTTTGTAATTGCGAATAATTTCGAACGGAGGGACATCCAGGTCGAACAGCTTACGAAAATTGTATGAGAATTACGTCCCCTTCTTCCTGCCCGCGCCCTTCTGTGCAGTAATAATTAAGGGTTAATAGCTCGAGGCAAGTGTTTGAAATGCGAAAAGTTTCAATGTAACCACGAATATAGAAGCAAATTAAATGCAGTCTGCAGCAGAATTCTTCCGGCTTGGGGAACTTTGGGCCTCGGTATAATAAGCAACGTTTTAAGAGTCACGTGTAATTATCACCATCGCGGGTACGCCCGTTCGTTTGTGTCTACTACCCTTTCTATCTCTCTATCTTCCTCTCTCCCTCCCTCTCTCTCTCTCTCTCTCTCTCTCTCTCTCTCTCTCTCTCTCTCTCTCTCTCTCTCTCTCTCTCTCTCACACACACACACACACACACACACACACACACACACACACACACACACACACACACACACACACACCCGTATAAGCACACGCATACATAAAACGGTTCTCGTTAACCCGATAATATTCCGGGGCTGCTTTTTTGCTTATTTTCGTTGAAGCTCGTCGGATGTGTGCTTCGTCGCCGGTTTTTGGGGGCACGCGACGCGCATCGCACGCTCTTTTACCCACGAAATCGAAATAATTATAGACCTCGCCTCTCTCTCTCTCTCTCTCTCTCTCTCACTCTCTCACTCTCTCAGACAGTCCACACACGCGGAGCACGAAACAAGTGAAAAAAACGAACAAACTTGAGTTCTACCTCCTCGTTGTTTTTGCATGAAAAGTTAAACGCCGCAGATTCCTTTTTTTGTTTTCTTCCTCTTCTTTTCCGACCGTTGTACATACTCCTTTACTTTACTTCACGAATGCGTACATTGGCACTCGGGGCTAAAGATCGTACAAAAAAGAAAAAAAAATTGGTTCGCGAAGTGTGCTCTTGGACTGTAACGGTCAACAAATTTTTTCTCCTTTCTCGCTCTTCCCCTCTCTCTCTCTCTCTCTTTCTTTGTTTAGCTATCTTTAACACTCTCTCCTTTTCCTTATCTCTCTTTGGCCCCCTTGCACTCACTCTCGGTTTCTCTCTCTCTCTCTCTCTCTCTCTCTTTTGCTTCCTCTCACTCTCTCTTTCTGTCATTAGCTCTGACTTTCTCTCTTACTTTCATTCTCTCTCTTTGGCTCGTTCTCTCTCTCTCTCTCTCTCTCTCTCTCTCTCTCTCTCTCTCTCTCTCTCTCTCTCTCTCTCTCTCTCTCTCTCTCTCTCTCTCTCTCTCTCTCTCTCTCTCTCTCTCTCTCTCTCTCTCTCTCCCTCTCTCTCTTGCTCTCCCTCTCCCTACCGTAATTATCACCCTGCTCTTACCAGAACATCGAACGTAAGATCGGCACAACTTGTTTTTTCTTCAATCCTCTAAATTATCGTGAAATATGCATAACCACGCAGGAAACACGTTCGAGCTTTTACAGACGTGTGCATCTCGGGTGCGGATTTTGCTGGCCCGCCGCGAGTACCGAATTATCACGCGTGAGACTGCGCGAAGCATTTTCTGACAGCTGCTCTCCGTTCTACTCTGAAACGGCTAGTGGTATATTTTTGACACACACGCACACACACACGCGTGCACTAGATCGACTGGAGATAATATTAGGAGGAACTACGGCAAAAAAATTGTGTGCAGAGCTCAGCGTGCCCTCACAGGTGTATCTTTAACGAGCTATAAAATTTGTTGCAAAACTTTGGAGCCACGTATGCCTCCACGTGTGCACAGCGGTTTGGGCTGAGCTTGGCTCTTTTTTGCTTTGCCGTTTCACGCCCTGGCACTTTTTGCATCTTCGGCCAGTTCTTCGGAACTTTCGTCGCGTCGAAGCAAGCAAACGTTTGGTTTTATCCGAAGTCAATCGGGTTTCCACTCTACACATTTGATAACTGTCAAAATAGTTGTAGCATCGAAACCATATTTCGGAAAATTTTAACTCCCTCGAACTCCTCCAGATATTTTCGCCAAATTCCATCCAGCACTACCTTTTATGACACTCCATTTTCAAAATACTTCAATTACAGCATCAAAATCGTATTTCTGAAAATTTCGTCTGCCTCAAAATGTAAAACAGACCAGCTAAAATTTTCGCAAAAATCAGTTCTACAATAACTTGTATGATATTCTAGTTCTCGTACTAAAATTGGACCACAGATATATAGAAAATTAGGAAACTTACATCGTTAAAAAACTTCTATAAATGTTGACCTCATCCGTGGCTTCGGGGACTCGAAAATCGACTAATTTTTTTGAGCTAGCTTTTTTGAACTGCATGATGTACATATAAAAAGTTAATATATGGTCTACGTAGATCGGTAGATACCATTTTTTATTTACCACCTCTTTTTAAGGGGGGGGGGGAGCTTCCGGGACTCAACATCCATTAAAACACTTTTTAGGCTGTTTTCTTTAGTTCTACGATGTAAATATCGAAAAAGTAATTGTGTGGTCTCCGTACGTCAGTAGATACAATCTTTGCAACGTTACAACCCCGCCTAAAGGTGAGTTCCAGAACTCGTACATAACCGATACATGTTTTTTGTACGCCACACACATGAAGCAGCTAGTGAATTATAAAAAATTGTAAATAAAAAAAAATTAATTCGTTACGTCGCAACGATGCGAAATTCAACATCGTCAAAATTCGTAGCTTCAAAAAAAAATCCATTGATCCACAGACCTTTTCTCCACATGTCATTTTCCACCGTTCCGAAAAGTTCCGAAAATCCTCCCTTCAATCATATGCGAGACGTTGAAACGCGTCTTCCCCGATACCAGGTACTTCATGTCCGCCATTTTTGTTTCTATTAATTCAACAGACTCCGACCGTAGAAATCTCTTCGTCATAGTCGGAAAGTATCTCCCTCCCCCGGGTTTTCCTCTATCCTCGGACGCGAATGGTAATGCCCGAGAGAACGATAGATGCTCGGTTGTATTCTTACCGGCATCCAGTTAACGTGCCAGCGCGGTGTGTGGAGGAGCTTGCGAATTACGGCTTTGGGTTCGGCACAAATGCACTCTGCGATGCTTGAGACGGGTGCACACATACTCGCACATAGATGTACACTTGGTTAGGGAATAGAAGCGGCGGCCGCCGGAGAGACGGGAGATTACCCGCGGACGTATCCATGTCCGCAAACCATAATTCCCTCTAGCCGATCCCGAAACAAGGCAAGAGGAGAGAGAGAGAGAGAGAGAGAGAGAGAGAGAGAGAGAGAGAGAGAGAGAGAGAGAGAGAGGGAGAGAGAGAGAGAGAGAGAGAGAGAGAAAGCTTCGGGCTGTGCGACGCTTACGCTGTGTTCAAAATTGTGGTGAAGCTTGGCTTGGCAATGTTGGACGTACCAAGAGCTTTGATCTATTTTTGTAGCCCAGCATAGCGACATGCAGCATCTACCTGCAAAATTTATACGTATTCGTAGCTTGAACGGGACGAAGGGACTCTGGTGATTTTTAATCACACGCACTCTCTCTCTCTCTCTCTCTCTCTCTCTCTCTCTCTCTCTCTCTCTCTCTCTCTCTCTCTCTCTCTATATATATATATATATATATATATATATATATATATATATATATACAGAGTGTCCTGTTATGAATGGATAATCCATTTTTTCCAGATTTCCAGAATCCAGATTTTGGGCTTTATGCTATCCTTTGAAAAAAATCCTCTGCGTTTTGTTTTTCGCCTGCCATTTCTACAAATGATCATGAATCGACAATAACTAAGCAACTTTTTTAAGTAATTGTCACGATATGCGTAGTACATTTTTTTTTTTTACACCGCACGCAATGAAATTCAGACGTGCCATTTGGGTTATATGAAAATTCTGCATAACATCTTTTTTGACAGGTTCCCATAACATTTAAGTTAAAAAGAAGACTTTTCTAGATAAAACATATAACCAAGTGTAGTTTTTAAGGAAACCGTGTCAAAAAAGATTATCATTTGTAGAAATGGCATGCGAAAAACCAAAAGCAGGTGATTTTTATCTCGAAAACCATGCGACTTTTACTACAGTGACATTCCAGCATATAGTAGGACATGATCTGACCTGTCGACAGTTGCGGGATTATCCATTCATAACCGGACACCCTGTAGATGTGTATGTGTGTCTGTGTGTGTATGTGTGTGTGTGTGTGTATAATATGAGTATCTAGATGGTTGAGGTGGATTCAAGCAACTCATGAATCACTCTTGCGCCTAAGGGGAAAGTGCAAGTGAGACACGAAGGAAGAGACGGAGAAATGCAGTGCAACCAGTATTCGGGTCATTACGAGACAGAATCACCACCAGGGTAAGAACATACTGAATGAATAAACACTATAGACCAAGTCAAATTGCGTACGGCCTGTTCCCCAGGGGTATTCTTGACACCCGCATTCCTCACCACCGCCCATGCGTCTAAGACTTTTATATTTTTTACCTCCGTGAAACAATGAAGCAATAAGACCGCCACAGGCGTGGAGATTTCTGCGACACAAGTGAAGATGGAACTGCAAATTATTAGGCATGACAAAATCGAAATTCACTGGTCAATAATTACCTGTGATGGATGTCTGTGACAATGTGGATCGAAAGTAACATCAAGTGATCGAGCATTTGGGATGGGCGTGGGACAGTTAGTGTGAGCTTGCTCCGAGGAATTGTGGAGAAAAGTTTGGGTATTGGTAATTGGACAGTCCGATGGAATCTTGGAGCTTAGACACATGGACGAAGACGTGCTGACATTACGATTAATTGCATCTGATTAGACAAACAATTTTGACCATTTTTCTTGTTGGCTTAAAATGATGTCGATATAAACTACACGAAAATTATATAGAAAGGGAATACACGAAATTTAGTGAAAACAAATTTAATTCTGTCGTGTGGACGATATCGCTCTTGGATCCGTTTTGAAACTTTAAACGCGTTTTCTCGAACCGACGTTTTTGAAAATGAAAGAAGGCAGAATTCGGGCAGTTTTCATCCACTGACTTGAAACTTCAACTGGAGCTTCTTAAATAAATTCTCTAAAGTAATGCTCACGATTTTTACGATTCATCAACAATTCTCGTTATTATAAACAAATTAAGTCCGACTTTTTATCGTAAAAAAAACAAATTGTTTGCAGAATGGTGCTATCTTACGAAAAAAAAAAACCATATTTTCCAATAACCGTGTGTACTTCTCTAGCAAAACTAATGTAAATGGAGAATTCTTTATTTTTTTTTTGTTATAGGTGCTGGTTCATAAAAGTTCTGCGTCCTCCCGCAGAGCGCGTAAAAGAACCTTTTAATGTAGCATCGACTGAGCCGCCATTGCGTACTTTCTTTCAACATTTATTTTCGTTTATACGTCGACATATGTGGATGAACTCTCCAAATCTAAGAAAAGTCTCATTTTTCGGTAAGCCACATAGATGTAACGCCCTGAAGAAGGTACGTTATACCTGACTATCGGACAAAATTACCCGGAGATATTTTTGAATCTGTACAATCTCACCGTTGCGATCGGAGGACGGCGTCGTAAAATCAGCAAAATTTGCATGAAACTTTGTCGGGTCTTTTGCGTAAAAGAAGATTGCTGCGATGCATCGTGTCTTGGATGAGTTGACGAAAAAAAAAAAAAAAAAAAAATGAAATAACGTCATGGCCGGAAATTACATAGTTGCTTCGTCACCAGGGCAATATTCAAAATTTATGTTCGCAATTTTTTTTATTTTTATATATTTTCACCCAAACAAAATTGTGAGTGCTGAACGATCGCAACTCGTTCGTTCCAAAAATATATACACACACATGTGTCTGTACATATATATATATATATATATATGTATAGATTTTTTTATTGATTACGAAACCGCGGTTTGCAGCGTCGAGATTTGCGTTCGCAAATCTGCCACTTTGTATTCACAAACGTGGTGCAGCTGCACGAGCTACCACGTTATCCTTGTTTATTTTATTTTATTTCCGTGTTTCTTTTTCCTTTCGATTTTAAAAGCTCGTCGAGGGACGGCGAGCAAACGCCGACGAATAATGAGGGCGCCTACTCTCATTAAATTTGTTATCAAAGGTGAACGCGTGGGAGGGTTCAAAAATAATGTTGTACGTCGCTTGGGTAAAGCTGAATTAACGGGCTCGAAACGGGTAAATATGAAGCGGAGCGAAGCTCGCGGACTTTCATTTTCAATCGCACACACGACGGGCCGAAATAAATATCAAATGAGACTCATCGGCACTGATATATATATATATATATATATATATATATATATATATATATATATATATTTATATATATATATATATATATATTTTTATATATATATATATATATATATATGTATGTATGTATGTATGTATATATACACACACACATATTTATGCGATAGAAAATACGAAACGGGCTTTGCTTTTTGCGCTTTCATTTAATTAAAAAGAATTCCGAACATTTATTCATTACAATACGATTAACAAGCTATACGAGCCAACAGTAAATTATAATTTGGAAATACTTGCCATTGATCAGTCGCTCGTTTCTTGAGCCGAAAACATAACATTTTCACGATTTATTATTTTTTAATTAACCGTGCCGCATTCTCACGAGGGCACAGGGAAACTGCGAAAAACTTGGGTCCATCGAGGCAGCAATATTGCACTGAGTTTCAGTCGAGTGACCATCAGAAGTGGAACTTCCGTCCGAGCAGACGACGCGTAAGTCAATGCCAAACACATCGGTCACCCATCCCAGTATCGGTCCAGACAAATGCAACTCAACCCGCGCAGAAAGGTGTTGGGTAGTTTCCAGATTCTACCGCATCCTTACAGGGACTTAATAGGGATGCTACACGTAGGGAGTCCACATTGGAATCCAAATGGATACCGCTCTATTCCCGATTCATGTTTGAGAACTTTTAGCATTGAAAATGCTTTTAAAACTGCATATGTTTGTGAGGATGGCTGGGGTATAGGGGTCAGCGTTAGCTGGATGTGACACGAAACTAATGCTACCCCCACTCCGTTGCAGTAGAGTGGGGGAGATGCGACATGCTGCCTGCCTGTCATCCCTCTTCTCACCGAATTCTAATTTTGTTATTATATTATATTATATATATTATATATATTATATTATATATATATATAATATATTATAATATATTATATATATTATATTAATATATTATATTATATTATATATATTATATATTACCAAAATTATATGACAATGATTATACAAACAAACCCAAACAAACTAACTAACCCAAACATACATACAAAAAAACCGAACAAAACCGAAACAAACCCAATTATATACCTCAATGTATTCATATTTTTTGAAAAATAATAAAAACTAACTCATATCATTTACATGCACCCGTTTTTTTTATTGCCCGAAAAGTATGATCACATCTTCAATGCCATGAAATAGTTGCACTTTGTGTAATGTCTGTAGGTTTTTATTTGAAATTCTCGATCGAAATTTGTTCGATGTCGCAAAAAAAATTGTTTTGTGATATCGTGCAGTACATTTGATGTGGAGTACCAAAATGCACCGACATCTCTAAATGGATTTGTTGGGACATCACATACAGGGAGTCCGCATTGGGAATCAATTGGATTCTACACTGTCCCCGATGACCGTTTGAGAATTCTTACAATGTTCAAATCGAAAATATGTGAAAAGCCACGAGAAAAAACTCGGCGTGTTGGAACATAGCCTGCATGCTTCGTGAGCGAGGATGGCGATATTATGTCAAGGTGCAGTAAAATAAATAACAAACGATAATTGAAGTGGATTTTGAATCCACTTCAAGTTGAATGGTTTGGAGTGATGTCATTCAAATCGATTTTCAAGGGGGGAGATACCTTAAGGCGAGGAAAAAACTTGCTGTTTTTCATGATTTTTTCAAAAGGAATTTTTTTTCCTCATTTCGAGACTCGAAGTAGATGTTTTAGTACTACTTTTGGCTATTACATAGTATTTTTTTAAATTGATCTTTAAAAGTGATCGAGCGATTCTGATGAAATTTGGTATAAATCTTTCTAACCCTATTGTTGAAAACATAATTCTTGATGTTTTCAAAAGTTAAAGAAAAAAGTATTTTTTACTGCAAAATGCAGCTGTTTGTTCGGGAATTTTCTTTTCTTGGTTCATGTTCACTCACTTTCTCTTGGTTCATGTTCTTCATAGGAGTATTAATGAAAGCAAAATCTTCATTGGTTTTTTTTTCAGATCAATCCAAGTTTAGAAGACCGTGCGATACCTCCGCCATTTTTACAGATGAATCAAAAAAATACAGTTGGTTTTTTTATACAAAAAACCAACCACAAATTGTAATAAAACATACCCTGAGTCTCAAAAATCATGAAGACATATTTCCTTCATTCGAAAAATCATAAAAATCAGCGACTGTATCCTCGTCTAAAGGTATCTCCCCCCTTAAGATATACTTTGTAAGAGATTTATACTTTTTTCAGATAAAATTTATGCTTTGGCAAAATCCACATATTTTCTGAAATATCTATATATTTTGTTTAGAAAATTGTATTTTGTTCGATGATGTGGGAATCCTTTAGGTTTCAAATCGGATTCGCGCATTGGATTCCAACGAAGAATCCCGATTGGAATCCAATGTACGAGCGTGACGTTTTAGTATTGGGATCCAACGTGATGACCCATTGGGTCCCTACGACAACTGTTGCGCGGGAACGAGGGGAATTGCCGCTGCCGCAGACCAACATCAGTGAACATCACATTCGATTAGGTAAATCTAAGCGAAGCATCAACTGCTCGTTATCGCAAGGAAGTTGGCAGGAAGTTGGCTCGAGCATTTTTCACCGGGAATAAAAACTGGGCGAGAAAGAAAAATGCGAACAAGATAAATGTTCGAGAATCCGGAAATATATCTGGGAACTTCGCTCACAGGTTGGAATTCGCGAAACCAAATGGGCTCGGCATCAATCTTCGGTGTTGGGGATGATGCCTCCTGCAGTCGTAACAAAGCGTGCGCCGCGTCAACTCTCGCCTCTCACGATGTTCCGGATGCCAAGTTCTCCGGGAGAGGAACGCGAGGAGGAACGTCGAAGATTGGTTTTACTCGAGAAACGACGAGGAATGCAATAGACGTCGGGCTGTAACGTTTCTTCCCTATCTCTGTCATTCCCTCTCTACTCGTCAACGTCGATCTTCCTTTATCGCGCACATGCAGACGAGAATTTCTATAACTATCTTCTGAACTACGAGTAACGTGCAATGATTCTCATTGCGAAAGAGAGAGAGAGAGAGAGAGAGAGAGAGAGAAATTTTGTCTGTTTTCTCGCTCACTGGCTACCTCTCTCGGAGTATCGAGCCAATTGACAGGCTGGCACTGTCTGTGCAGTGCATGCATTTTCAGCCATTGCACCTCCGCGTACCTTAAGGATGTTGAGTCCCTATGAAACATGTTAATGTTAATTGTTCAATAAATAGCTCCTTAATCGTCACGAAATTTTTACACGACCTCCTGAATACTTCATGTAAAACCATACCAAATTTTCAGAATTTTATCGTCATTACTTCAACCTCTTGAAAGGTTGAAATAAAAAATGATAAGAAAATTCTGAAAATTTGGTATATTTTTGTATGAAGTATTTAAGAGGTCGTGTTAAAATTTCACGACGATTAGGAAGCTCGTTATTAAAAAATTAACATTTTGTTAAGAACAATTTTTAAAAGAAAAGATGAATTCATCAATAAACTTCATTTTGTTTCCGTTGCTTTCAGTATATTGTACATATTATAAAATTGAGAGGTCAAAAAAAAACTTATTGCAAAGTTACATCAGTTTCCATAAGACAGCATTTAATTTGTGAATGTTAATTGTTCAATAACGAGCGTCCTAATTGCCGTGAAATTTTTACACGACCTCTGAAATACTTCATACAAAAATATATCAAATTTTCAGAATTTTATCATCATTTGCGATTTGGGACTCAACATCCTTAATACCTCAATGAATACAATTAATTGTTCAGTTTCATTTTATTGAATTAAAATGTATTGAAAATATTTGGAGACTTGAAGAAATGGTTTTGTTTGGTGCATACTGCTCATTTCGAATAAACTTTTTTTTTTCGGCGGAACCACAAGATTTTGGACAATTATAGATCGTTGTTTTTTGTCATTTTATGGTGACGCGGAAACTTCGGGCGGAACAATTAAAAGGGAAGCATCGAAATATTTTATTTTGATTCATCATATACCAAATATTTCGATGTTTCCGTCCTAAATTGGTTCATCAGTGTTTTCAATTTTGATATTTGTTTTAAAATGTCTTGTTTTGCTGTTTATTATAAAACAATTAGTAATATAATATATAGAAACATATATATATATATATATATATATATATATATATATATATATATATATATATATATATATCGAAAAAGAGATATATATTAAATATCAGTTTGTGGTATATATATAAGAAACATCAAAATATTTAGTGATGTTTTAATTTGATTCATTATATACCAAATATTTCGATGTTTCCGGCCTAAATTGTCTCATAAGGAACATCAAAATAAGATATTTTGATATTTCTAATGAAACAATTTGATGTTCCTATTATAAAAACATTTAGAACAAGAACGTTACTCCTAAATTGTTTCATAAGAAACATCAAAATATCTTATTTTGATGTTTATTATCAAACGATTTACGAGAGGAACATCCAAACAATTGGTATGCAATGCTCACGAGACTCACGAGACTCGAATGAAATACTATTAAAGCCAAACATAACATTTTTCTATTTTTTGCAGTTTTTTTACATCGTACAATATTCGTTTCAGTTATGCATACGATTTGAACTCTCATAATCGGATTTCAAATTAGTAGAGTAAGAAAATTCGATCTTGAATCAAATTTGATCTTAAATCAAATGTGTACACAGTCTCGTATAAAATAAAAGTCTACTTGAATAAAACTTGATCACAGTTGAATATATGGTTTTTTTTTAAACTCAGTTTCAACGAATTAAAACATTCATCGAAGTAAATAAATAAACAATTAAATTTCGTTCAATTACAAACAAGAGTCTAATTCAAAATTAAAACAATACTTCTTTCGTTTCCAACCAACCAATTCTATGACGTTGAAGTTTGCAGAGTTGGAACGCAACGATTTGTTTTGTTCATTAATCATTTCTTCAGTCTT
The DNA here is from genome assembly GCA_951751655.1 of Ophion costatus. Classification (NCBI taxonomy): domain Eukaryota; kingdom Metazoa; phylum Arthropoda; class Insecta; order Hymenoptera; family Ichneumonidae; genus Ophion; species Ophion costatus. Next base: position 33,723,848 of record OX632361.1, read on the forward strand.
ATCATTATCCAAGACGTTTTTATTTTGCAAACTAAGGTCGTGAATCTTCAATAAGAAAACGTGAAAACATTCGACTGATTTTTACAACCTGAAGGGGCCGAAAAAAATTGACCAATTAAAAACAATAACCGTTCGGTGCATCGCAACGATGCAACCTTCAACATCCATTTCTCTCATCGCACGGTCGATTGTTCACGGGACTTGTTTTCCATAATTTAAAAAAATTGCGTTTCCAGCACGAGGTTTCACACCCCACCGGATAAAAAGTAAATTCCATCTCACCTGCCGACCACGTTGGAAAAATGCATCTGCGTGGACGCATTAAAAAAAGGTCGCAATTTCATTCGCGTACACAGCACATTGTGCAATATGGCGAACCTGGAGGACCCCGATATCTCGCGAAACTCGTGAAAAATACGCTTCCGCGAGCAGCTCAAATGAAGCGCAGAGCAAGGGACGGGAAATGGCGGAGGCTCGCGCGCCAAAATGGAACCGTACAAAGTACCATTTCATAAATCTTAGCAGAAATAGAGCGCGCCGAGGGAAAAGAAAACTGCGTTGATAGATGAGACGAGAGGAAGTACGGAGAGGGTGGGGCGGGAGGGAGGAAATACCGAGAGAAAATAAGGTGTGTTTGTGTGTATGTAGGAAGAAGCAAAAGAGAGAGGATGAGATTATTATTTCGTGGGATGTTGCGTGACATTATAAACTGGGAAGAGCAACGAGGGGGAGGGATACGCAAGAGACGAGGACATAAATTTACCACGAGCGGGGAAAGAGAGTATCTAGGGTAAAGTGACGTACGTAAATTAACTAAAAAATTATCATATAGCAATAGCTAAATGACGAGAGAGTAAAAAAAAATGTAGATGTTTGTGCACTCGGGAAGTTCATAGCTTCGATCAATCATTTTTATTTTCTTCACTCGATTACACTTCGATCCATAATTTTCTAAACAGAGTGCGATCAGCGTCGTGACACTGAGAATCCATTGTACTGTCACGTGATCTGGAGGACATTTAGGAGGTTGGAGCAGTCCAGTTGAGTCAAATGACAGTTTCATGAACTTTTTTTTTCTTTAAACCTCGAGAAATGCATACGAAATTTATTCTGTAGATGCTAATTTTTTATCGAATATATAATTCAAGAGCTAAAGTATGCATTTTTATAGTTTTATTACCTAAGTGAAGAAAACTTCTGTGTTACTACCAACTCGTAGAAGTACAACATTATCGATGATTATTATGAAAGAAAACTGCCTCAGCGAATGTTTGATACAGCTCTGCAAGAAATGTTGAATTATTTATAATTATGCATATTTATATTTGTCATAAGATTGCTTATTATTACTATTAATTAATATTAGGTGACGCCGAAATACGGCAACTTCGCGGAGTTTGAGGTTGTTATCTATGCTCCTCATTCGGCAGCCAAGATTTGTAATTTTTTATCAAACCTTGATGGTTGAATATTCAATATTATATGGTTTACGAGGGACTAGATGGGGATTTTTTTTCTAAATGCTTACAAAGTTTTAGTTTGCATTAATCCGTTTTTAGGAATGGTTTATCTTTGTGCCAAAATATCAGAAAAACTCATACATTAAACTATTTTTTTTCTTTGCTGTCTTATGGTGAAATATTTTCTAAAAATTTCTGAAGACAGTATAGTATAGAAAATAACATATATATTTGTTTCATTCAATGTTAGATTGTGCTCTCGAGAGGGCCGTCTCCATCGGTGACTCCTTTGCAGATGTATCTGTACGACATCACCTTAAGTATGGGCATCTTTCCGAAATCCTGCGATGACGATAAAAATAAGAGTAATTGCTACTCCGGTTATTTGGAGCGTGTAAAAAATTGGGGTCAATCCACTGACCCGTTGAAGAATTATGACACTCTCAATTTGCGGTAGCATTGAATGCGTTCTTATAAGACCTTGTTGCACTCTCATATATGATGAAGAAAAAGCATCATAGAAAAATGGTACATAATGGTTCAGATTTTTCTGTAAGTAGCTTATGTACAAAAGAAACTCTTTGGATCATTTTACAATTATTCAATGAATAGTTTTTGCGTAATTAATTGTACGGCGCTAAAATGTGCGTTGTTGGAACGCAAATTCTTTAAAAAATTTTTATTTTCTTTATCAACCAAAATATTTTTTGCTTATTGAAGTTGTCCATCTCTAATGAAGATCCTGAAAAATGTTTGGGGATTTTCAGCAGCCTATATCTGCCAGAGATCGTAGGCAATTACAAAAAGTGTATTTTTCGTTGTGACTCGACGATGGAAACTTCAACATAATTCAATTGCAACGTACTGAACATCTGCTTGTTTCCTCGTTCGGCTCTCGCATGCTTCCTAACCTCAAAAGTTTTAAAGAGAAGTTAAATATCAATAAATTTGGGTGAAACAATATATTTTTTTTAAATCACACTTTTGAACAAAAATTTGACGTTTGGTAAATATGCTGTCCGAATTGTTTTAATTTTCGGTAGCTTGTCATGCGGTGTTATAGGACCTTGTTGCACTCGCATATATGATGAGGAAAAAGCATCATGGAAAAATGGTACAGAATGGTTTAGATTTTTTTGTAAGTAGCTTATGTGCCAAAGAAACTTTTTGCATAATTTTACAATTATTCAGTAAAAAAAATTGCGTAATGCATTATATGGCGTTCAATTGTGCATCGTTGCATCAACGCATATTCTTTTTAATGTTTCAATTTATTAATTTCCACCATCAACCAAAATATTTTTTGCTGATTCAAGTTGTCCACCTCTAATGAGCACGCTAAAAAATGTTTGAGTATTTCCACTAACCTATATCTGCCAAAAATACAGGCAATTAAAAGAGTGCATTCTCCGGTGCATTCCAAAGATGCAAACTTCAACAGAATTTAATTGTAACGTACTGAACACCTGCTTATTTACTCGTCCGACTCTCACATGCTTCCCAAACTCAAGAGGTTCGCCCTAATGGAGTAAACTATCAATAAATTTAAATAAAACATTTTTTTCAACCACACTTCCAACTATGAATTTGGGGTTTCGTCTATATACTGCCCCACTTACGACTGAGATTTAAATTCACATCTAGGAACCACCAGCCAGAACTCGAAATTTCGGCTACCTTTGCCTAAGACTCCATTCATCTCCCTAAAGATCCCCAAGGTCCAATCGACAATATCGTCCAATCGGCTCAACGTCCGTTGCAACCACATCATCAGCAACTCACTCGAAACTCAATATTCGCTACCGATCGAAACCCAAAATTCGCTACCGGTCGAAACCCAAAATTCGCTACCGGTCGAAACTCAAAATTCGCTACCGATCGAAACTCAAAATTCGATATCGAATATTCCACCGAGCAAGCAGGTGCCCCCGCAATCGTTTTTATCCGCAATTTCCCTGCAGTAATCTCTTATTTTTCGCGAAGCCTCCGCGAGCGATATTTTCCTTTCCGCAATTTCCCTACAATGATCGTTTTTCTTTTTCGAAACCTACGGACCGTCGTAACAAAGGAGCCTCGGGGATTCCGACAAAACACCTTCCTTTCTTCCCTGGCAAGGTACTTTCTGCATACACACAGACGTGTTTCGGTTCGCGGATATGCGAGACGAGAAGGGGGTTGAGGGGGGGGGGCTCGAGTGTCGAAGGATAATGCGAGAAGAGTGAGTAAGAGAGCACGGGAGATAAGGGAGTGAGAGTGAGAGGGGGCGGGGGGGAGGGATAGTGAGAGAATACGAAGGATAAGAGAACAATATATCAGCAGGGGTTGGCAGGAGGGCGGGACCAGCGGAGCTCGAGAGTTTCTCGAAGAAGAATCCAGGCGTCGTCGTGTATTCTCATCCTGTCTCCTTTTTTTACCCTCTTCCTCACTACACACGCTTTTCTCTCCTCGTCCACCCCCCCCCCCCCCCTCCCTCTAGCCCCCTCCACCCCCTGCCTCTCATACCCGACCACCCTCCGTGCCAAGAAAAATCCCGAGTAATCCGCCTGCGAGGATTACCCCACCGACCCCTGCTGAACGCCGTCGTCGTCTACTCCGGAGCGTCCTCCCTACACGACCTCCCTATCGTGTGACCTCCTCGGCCGTATCTTCTCGTGTATATGGGGCTCTCGGTTCTCCGCGTACCACGGGGCCTTAAAACTGTATCGTGTAGCTTTCGTCGCATCGTGTCTTTTTAAAGAATGGCCACACGCGACCTGGACCGTTTTGGCGGGAAATTTGAATTCGAAAGCTGATGACGGCTTTAGACGCGGAAAATTGGAGTAAAATGGCTGGACGTGGCGATGAACGGGCAATGTGCATCGGAAGGACCAGCCCGGAAGTTCGGATTTTGTAATGGAGGAAACTAGGGGATCGAGGAGCTGAATCGAAGGACGCAGAAGTTTGATCGATTTCAGCGGAGTGTGTGAGGTGAGAGGAGGGAAGAATTTTGCCTTAAGAGGGTCGAGATTTTCACTGGTAAATGTTAAGGGCGGATAAACGAGGAAATAATGCGCTGATTTAAAAAGATTTTTTTTAAGGAAAGATTTCTTCACCATTTTGGAGACTTAGGGTACGTTTTGATGTAGCTTGTGGTACTTTTGGCTGTGGTATTTTTTTCATCGTATTATTGGTATTTTTTGTTCCATTAATCTTTTTAAATGGCGGAGATATGGTACCGTCTTCTAAACTGCATTATCAAAACTGGCGTGACGTATAGCTAAAACACTAATCAATCGATTCTGATGGAATTTGGTATAAATCCTTCTAACACGATTGCCTAAAACGTGGAAACCTCTAAAATATTATGTATTGTAAGAAATACGATTGGAAGTCTCCCTCCCAAAATATTTGGATTCTCGAAAAGATTCTTTTCAGAAAAACGATTAGGAGTGTCAAAAATATTCTTCTAAAAAAACGATTGAAAATCTCGAAAATATTATTTATTGTAAGAAGAACTATTAAATGGCTCAAAGGTATTATTTATTTTAAGAAAAATTATTGAAAATCTCGAAAATATCATTTTTTGTAAGAAAAGCCATTGAAAGTCTCGAGATATAAATTTAAAAAAAAACGATCAAATCTGTCCAAAACATTGGAAATCTTGCAAATATTATTTTAAGAAAAACGATTGGAAGTCTGAAAAATAATATTTTAAGAAAACTAGTGAAAATTTCGAAAGTATTATTTATTTCAAGGAAAACGATGAAATCTTCCGGAAACATTTGAAGTCTCGAAAAGATTGTTTCAAGAAAAATGATTGAAAGTCTAAAAAATATTCTTTTAAAAAAAACAATTAAAACGTTCAAAAATATGATTTATCATAAGAAAAACGATGAAAAGTCTCGTAAGTATTTTTTTTTAAGAAAAACGATTGAATATTCCCAAAACAGATAACACGACTTTCAGAGACCGAATCTTTTGAAATTCCGACAGGTATACCGTCAGTTATCTCAAGTGGCTAAGATCTAGATCAACTGTGGAGTGAGCTCACGAATTATTGTACGGTTTAATACGATGAGGTGAATGTACAATTTTCCACCGCGTGACCTTTTCTGAAACATAGTTAAGGAGTTCGTTATGAAGAGGGGAGGGTTGGGAGATGGCGTTTAAAACCCCTAAAACCCTCTTGGTACAGGCGATCCGTTCGTGTACTGATCCTCGCAAGCAGCTCACGATTATCCTTGTTCTTCCTGTCTCTCTCAGCCTCCCTTCCTATATCCCGCTCTTCTTCTCCCTCCCGCACTCTCTCTCCCTCTCTCTCTCTTCCTCTTCCTCTGCCGACACTCCCTTTATCGATCTTCAGCAGCCACGAGCAAACTTCTCCATCTCCATTTCTCCGTCGTTTTTCGACGCTTCTCTGTACCCGGTTACCTACCCTTGCTGAGCACATCCTAGCCGCCCTTTTCACCGTGGCACCTAACCAACCACGTACACCGCGCCACGAGTAAAAGCCGGCGTCAGCGCGGCGACGAGGCTACGCGTGCCTCGAGGATTGAGAGCCCTCACCAATACCACCTTGTGTATCTCCATACCGCATACGCGTATAATCAGTGCGCTGACCCCGATCGAAACTACGTACCCGCGAGCTTGTGTCAACGGAATTCGTTTGATTAAAATATTTTGCCTTGTCGAGCGACCCTTACGGAAGGATCAACGAATCCTGTCGCGAGATGAAGTTCTCGTAGATGCTTCAATGTGGTATCTCACGCGATTGCAGGACTGCGCACTGCTCGATTGGTGGAGGCGTTCGTAGCGAAAGGGATATGCCGAAGGGAAGCCCTCGTCCAATTGATGCGAAAGCAATCAGCGTTGAGTAAACATGAAAACAATGATTAGTCATCGCCAAATTTGATCGAACGAATGATTCGATGATGTTGCTTCGTATTTTTGTGGAGCGGTGTCGTTTGGCTTTGTTTGGGTTTGTTTAGGAAAAAGTGAAGATTCGATTATGTGATGTATCATAGCCGACGCTTTGTCAAATCGGGCAGTGCGCCAGCCCTTTCTACCAAGCTGAACCCTGTCTTCGAGCAGCCTGAATCATGAACACACCCCCGCAACCCTTTTTATATCGATCGCGCGTTATTTAACTGGGTAGGCTACCTAGGACCATCAGAGATCATGAAGGATGTTTTGCGAATCGATCGCGTTCGCCGTTTTTCCCACTTTTTTTCATTTGCAACTATGTGCAAGTCGTAATTGTTACCTAATCAGGAAAATCGCGATCAACTACCGCAACGCGAATGTTTCAAGACCGGAACCGACAATTGATCCGACCACCGTTCTCTTCCGATTCAAGCCGTCACGGGGCGATATAAAAAGTCGTCACGCTCAATCAACCGGACAATTCAATCCGTCGAGAACGCTCGTCGTGTCACAAATGACGACGAGATCAAATACGAATCTTCACGCGTTTCCACAACCGAGCCAAGATTATCACGCTTTCCTACTTTTTTTTCGGTGGAATGGAAAAATTCTCGTACAGCGATGTTTCGGCTCGAATCGAAACGACCGTCAATGGCATGACACTGATGTATCAAGATTGCAAAATAGGGAAGAAGAAACATCCCACAAGCGTGTTCGGTTACACAATCCACATGGAGATACTCGGCGACGAAGGCCACATCTCGTTGTCCTTCGATCGGTCACGTTCACGTTTCGTAATCCTGAATTCACCCATACACGCGTATAATCAGCGTAAAAATCCCGAGGCATTCAAACACAAGCTCAAATCGATCATGCACGAGTGGCGGATTCATCATGCTCCAGTACCGAATCTATCAGCCTGATGGGTACGTCACTGAGATATCTTGGAGACGTGTTGAACACTAAATCAAACGACAGCCATAGCAGGTCCTTTTGCTCTAACGCGTTTATCCTTTTCGTACGTTTTTGTTCGTCTGATGATGACAAGGTTGCAGCCAGAGAGATACCATTTTGTACTCCTCTTCGGAAATGTGTCCACCTTCCAGCACATTTCTCTTTCTTGTCTCCTAACGAAAGTCCTTCCGAGGCAACGACTCCTCCGCTCTTTACTAATTCGCCCGCGCAATCGGTACGAAGGAACTCTGTACAACGATCACTATCCAAGGTGGTGAGAACAACGAGAACACGAAGGGTCAGTGTGAGAGCCGGAAACGTTTGGAACAAAAGGATTCGGGCAACGATGAGGAGGAAAAATCAAAGGACCAGTCTAAGGAGGATACAGAAGGAGAACGAGTGTCGAGGCGCTGAACGTCGGACGGTCGGAGCTAGACTTGGCGTCGGTTCGTTCGTTAGCGGGGCCCGCTTGCCCGCCCGTATTAATTTGCTTCTCCATCTCGCTCACTCTTGCTGCCATCCAAGGGGAAATGAGCAAGCGAGCCAGAACGAGACGCTTCCACAATGGGGTTGATGTGAGCGTGAGAGAGAGAGAGAGAGAGAGAGAGAGAGAGAGAGAGACGCGGAAAGAGGGAAGACACGAATCCTCCGCACCAACCCCTCTCGAACCACCCCTCGAAGGAAGGGTGGTTTGAGTCGCCCCTGGTCTTAGCTCGGCTGCTCGGTGCTGCTCTACAACCCCGAGACGCTCCGTCCGGCGCATGCGGCCTCTGTTAATCACCCTCGAATCTATAGCTATCTCACTCCCTTCTCTACCACCCCCTTACTACCTTCGATATCAACCTTTCCAACTATCCTTCCTCCACGACTTTGACTCTTTGTTAAACTAATTCAACCGTGACCGGTAATGTTTTCTTGGCCGCATTTCCTTCGGATTGTATATCATCGTTTGTATGACAGACTTTTTCGATCTACGACAATTTGCCGCAGATTGAAAGCGATTCAACTGAAGGGTTGGTAGAATCACATTGCGATTTTTTGTAAGTATATTTTTATGATAATTAGCGATAATCACAAAAATCATAGCTGCTGCTTTGCAATATATTCAAAAAGTGTATAGTCTATCACTTCTCACCAACACTGCGGTCACGCTGGGAAACATCGTTGGATGCCACGGAAATTCTTCTGATTTTTATTTATTTATCGATCTTTATCATTTACCGAAATAATTTTTTGCAGATTCATGTTGTAGATCCCTGATAAGGATCTTCCAATTACGTTTGTAGATTTCTTATAGCCTAAATTGGATGAAAAAATTTTACACTAAAAAATGTATTGCATTCGAACGATTCAAACGCCAACATTCTATAATTGAGTTAATTTAAGGAGAGTCAAGAAAGCAGTAGATGAATTACGTATGCAACCATTTTGTCTGGTCATCAATAGTTTGTCAACTTTTTTCTACAACGGCGAGTTAGGATGAGGCTTAACAAGGAACATCACTCAAGTGTCCGCCCCCGATTTTGTTGAAACTCGTATATGTGATGAAGCATTGAAAACTATGAGACACGTACTTTTTTTTTCAGCGGAGAAATGTTTCTAAGGGGGGAAACCACCCCTCGAAGAAAGGCGTGTCACCTGTTAACTTTATTTTATTGCCATACTTCCATAGTGGATTTTTCATCGATTGGCATCAGAAGAATTTTGGTTTCTGCTTCATTTAGATCGGTGGCCTGTTTGTGAGTGAAACTGCACAATCATCCCTCAACACGTCTTTCTTTGGGGGGTTCGTCCCCCTCTTAGAACCGTTTTTCCACCGATCAAAAAATCCGTATCGAATAGATTTTCAAGGTTTTACCTTGTAAGTTGCCGAACAATATTCCTATATTCTACCTTCCGAAAATTTGTACAATCTGCGTACAATATGCGTGAACCAACAATTTTTTTATTTCGAATTCGTGATAGTGAATAAAAATGTATAAATTAACTAATAACAATAACAATTTTTGTTAAAAATTGAAGGCATAGCAAATGAAAATGAGGATCCTAATGGGGTACGATCAGAAAGCCTACCTACATGAATAGATTGCCTATTTCTGATGATTCCTGTCCCCTGTACCTGTTGGCGTCCGAAACGATGTGTCGTTTAGTTTCGCGTTCCATTTGGAATGGAAAAAATGTACTAGGACTTTTTTCCATTCGTTTCTTGGTTCAATAGTTCGCGGAGCTCGAGATCAATGAATAGCGTAATTCGTTCGCCTCGTTGCCAGGCATAAAAGTGGAGAAAACGCTTTGTCCTTGTGGATCGGTTGGTTTTATACGCGAGGCAAGTTCCACCCTCAATTTTCCTCGATTCACCAACACCATGGCAATTCTAGCGCTAGAACCTTATAGAACGGGGTAGTATACCTTGGCACCGGTAAAAGTCGATCGTAATTCACGATCCCAACCCCCTCGTTCCGTGTGTTCCTCTTCCTCTCCGTCTGTATCCCTTTGACCCTCGGCGCGGTGCATTAGCAACCCTCGTTCTCAGTGCCGAACGCGGATAGCACATTTTTATCCAAGCAATTTTAGCTTTCAACCTTCTACGCCGCCGTTCTTTTCTTCTTCCGCTTCTCTTCCTTTATCTCCGACTCGCTTGGATCTGCGAACTTATTTTTGGGTGGACGAAAAAACGGAAAAGTGTTTTGTCCTCTTTTGTGGAAAAGTCTCCTCCAATCAAGTCATCAATAATTGATGACGAATACTTTTATTTGTTATACAATGTATAGTAGAGTTTGTATATATGGGGAAAGGATATTTTGAACCTCTTATGTCTATGTGATGTTCTATTTGCAGCACACCAGCACTCGGCTGTTTTGAGGACGGTCCTAGAAGTTATCGTTCCCTATATACATAAAGGGTAGAAATTGCACGGTAGCCATGTATTCTTTAAGGGCCTTGCGTGGAGATTTTGCGACTGAAAAAAAAGTATGTTCAATGGTATTTCAAGCCTGCTTCGAAAAAAATACGGCGTATTTTTGCGAAGAGTAGTATTTGCCAGAAAACATTGAGCATTCTGGAAAAATATCAAAATGCCATTGTGAATTCAGCATACTGAAAATAATTTAATTCTGAACATGAAACACTCCTCAAAAACCTTTTTTTGTGTATCCCTCGATCCAGAAAAAATTATCGAAGATGCATTTTAAATTGTATAAATAGAATTTGATTCCATTTGATCAACAGTTTTTAAGAGAGTTTCGTATTCGGAATTTAATTATCTTTATTCTGCTGAACTCAACGTGGAAGTATGATTTATTTCCAGAATGCTGATTTGTTTCAGGTAAATACTACTCTAAACTAAAGTGTCGATTTTTTATTTTCGACGGATTCTCAAAGTATAACATTTCAAAAATATTCTCTAAAAATATCAAGTCGATCCGTTCTGAACTGAGGAAGTTATGGACATAGGTAGGTTCCACGAACGAACGAGCTTTAAATGCGTTTTTCTCAAAATTATTATTTCAAAATCGGTGACTACGATATCTCAAAAACCACTGCAGCGATCTATTTCAAAATTTACAAGCTTCTTTTACATACCAAAAAGCAGTGCTTGAATGAAGGCATTTTTTCGATACATAGATTCTTTTATCAACGAAAATAGAGCGTTTTTTCTATCGAAAATCGATGCTTTCACTTCGGACTGCGGCTATATTGTGAAAAATCAATATTTCGTCAAATACTTCGTCCAAGCACTAGATAATTTCATGCAACACTAAATGCGTTTGATTTTTTTTATTTCGTATGATGTATTTCCCAGCAGCAGTGTTTACTGCAAACGACGTTTTTCGAATAGTGTTCTGCACACAAACATTGTATCTACCACATTCATAAATATTATTCAACATCAACATTTAAAAAGATACATAAAACCAGACTCTTTGATGCAAAAAAAATTTGGATTACTGCACACGTATTCCCAGAAAAAAAATCACATAAATTCCTCTGTTTCGGGCCACGAGCTGTAACTCGTTAAAAAACACATGACTACCTTATAATTGCAATCCTATGTATGTATATGTATTCATATATACACACATATACACAGGTTGGCAATTATAAGCTAGTGCTCCGGGTGCCCCATTTTAATCTTACACAGGATTTATCTCAAAAAATACGCTTTCGATCGAGTATTGAGTATAATAAAAACTTCAAAGGTTCAAAAGTAGCCATTGAAAAACATATTTTTTGGTCTTAAATTCAAAATCGCGACGGTACGACGGCCGACACGTGTTTTATTAATGGGATCATGATTTTTTTTCATCAAAACATTTATCGGCCCAAACCTAACAGCGCGTGTAGGAAAAGTTTTTTGATGACGTTCATAATTTGCAGGATATGATAGCATAGGAGAATATTATTTTTTCTCCGAAGTGACGAGCCGTAGAGACCTAACTCTTGCTTGTGTTTATTCGGGTTATCGAACAAACCCAAACAAATTCATGCTCACACACACACGCGCGCACTTGCACTGGGGATGTTGAAGTCTTTGTCTCCTCGCCGTACATTCTGGATAGCCCTAAGATATTAAAAAAATGGTACCCTTACCAAAAAATTATAAACGGTATCGAAAAACTTTTCCTACAAAAGTTGTTAGTTTCGATCTGATAAATGTTTGGTGAAAAAAATACATGATCCCATTAAAAAATAACATGTCGATCATCTTAACGTCACTACTTTGAATTTCAGACCAAAAATTTTTGGTTTTTCAACGTCCTTCTTTGGAGCCTAAAAGCTTTATCATACTCAATACTTGATCGGAGTACTATTTTTCGAGAGAAGTCACGTGTAAGATTAAAATTGGCCACCCGCTATATGTACAGGGTGTCAGGAAGTTCGATGCAAAGCCTTAAGGGGATGATAGGTCACCTCGTTAGAAACATATCTAACCTAAGTTACCTCGGTCCAAAGTCTAAGGATTTCGAGGTATCGTGGTAGGTATGATTTTTTTGAAAATTTCCCAAAATTAAGTACTAACTCGTTTACCTATTACGTTAATGCTATTTAATAGTCCTAAGCTAAGGTTTTCTTTTAAGAGGTTACGCCCACTTGCGATTTTGAAAAAATCGTTTTTTTTATTGCATTTTTTTGAAGTATCTGAGAATATGTCCTGAAAATTTCAAGTCCATCCGAACAAAATTGACTGAGATATGAGCGTTGAAAGAGAAGAATCCGTTCTTCGTGTAAACTGAAAATGAAACATTAAACGCGTTGTTCTCAAAATGGCATTTCTGAAGTCGGTGACCAAGATTACTCGAACACTAATGAACCGATCTTCTTGAAATTTTGCAGGCTTATGTAATACATAAAAATGTAGTCTTAAATCTTTCGATTTTTTTTTCGAAAAAAATGGCCGTTTTATAGCCAAAAAACGGCCGTTTTTTTCGTTAAAATCGAACCATTAACTTTGACTGTCCGTCATTTTGTGAGAAATGAATATTTTTTAAAATCCTTCGATCGAGTCGAAAGACTAGTTTATACTTATATTTGACTAAATCCATCCGCATTTTTTATTCGGACGATCCACTTCGCCGCAATGTTGGTCACCGCAAACCGTGTATATAAAAACATTATTTCATTGACGGCCATTTGCCACTAAACGATATAATATTTTTCAATAAAAAAAATACTGAAAGTTCTTCAAGATGTGTTCTTTAAGATGGTATATTGATCGATTAAAAAAGTTTTGTAGTTTGCTTTAAAAAAAATTCACGAAAAAGGCCTTTTTTTGCGCTACAAGTGGGGGTAACGCCTTAATAGCCCTAACATACGAGATATTTTTGTTTTTTTCCAAGTTATTAGTTATTCAACACGTCCCATTTAGTTAGTTGTGTGGATACAAATGATTGTATTGATGTTTATCGATTGAATACACATTAAGCTAAGACGCAAATAAGTTTTTAGTTGCCAATTATTGTCTGTTTGAAGATTATGAACCGGCTAGTACCTAATTTTGGGGAATTTTCCAAAAATCATACTTACCATGATAGCTCAAAATCCTTCGACTTTGGACTAAGATAACCTAGGTTAGATATGTTCCCAACGAGGTGATCCGTCACCCCCTTAAGGCTTTGTATCGACCTTCCTAATACCTTGTATTATATATATATATATATATATATATATATATATATATATATATATATATATATATAACGCATAACGTATTTTTATGGTCGCCCATACTCATGGACGGCAACATAATAGTGTAACGCTATAGGACATCAACGTGAGGGACGACATTGACCCCTCACAGTGACGTCGCGGAAAGTTCAAAGATCCCTCCGGGTTTTACAAACTCTTTTGCGCTTGTCGGAACATCAGCTCGTTGCGAGAGATCGCCCCGAGCTGCTGCTTCTTTTCCTTCTGGCTGTCCTCATCTTCCTCCCGTTCCCGTTGTCGTCTTCGTCGTCGTCGTTCGACCGGTTTTCTCGGTCGATCGCGAACGAGGCGAAGAAACGTCCCGAATCGTGCACGATCGCGCGCTTCGATCATAAAATTTCAGGTTGCTCATACCCCGCATTCTTTTCTTCCCCATGAACGGAGAACGAGGCGAAAGACAGCGAGCGAGCGAAAAGGCGCAGGATCGAAATTTCGTCGTGGAAGGCTCGCGACATACGAGGCGCTGAGATCTCATGGAGCAATAAAATTTTATCACAATTTACTTATAGGGCCGACGATTTCTCTTGGATCCGCTGAAGAGCGTTTCGTTGCGATGATGCACCCTGCGGCGTTTAAGAACTTACGTATTGCCGCCCGATCGATTCACGACGACGAGATCGTTCACTCGATTTTTGTCTCTTGATTGACGTTTTGAAAAACGGTCACCCGTGGTCGTTGTAAATTCGCATACGCTGAATGTCCTTGTGCCCGTGTCAAGAGGACGCCGGGAGGATTATTCTCCAACAGTGTCCACCACAGCTACGGAAATTATCGGTCTTTGAGGAAGAACTGGATCGTTGATTGGTTGGGTAACGGTATAAGAAATCGAACGCATGCTTGGAAACGTCAGAAAAAAAGGTAGGTACACTGGAGAAAAAAATGTGTGCCCCAATTCTGCGGTCGCGGATGGACAAGTAAGTATTTTGCTCGGGCAAAAAGTTCGGTATGATAAAAAAAAAACAGTGACACCTTGAACGAATTTTTTTGTTGCAGGTACGCGACTGTTTTTTGAGTTTATGCAACATTTTTTTTCTTCCAGTACAGTTTCTTGGAGTCTCCAGGTCCCTCGTCTATGCCAGCAACTGTTTTATTGCTTCCCAGACAGCGCCCGACATGGAGGGCCAGCTGTCAAACGTACATTGCACAAAGATCGACAAAGCGAAGAAGAATTAATGGGCTACATCTATCTAGGTGGGTAAAAAAAATTGCATTTTCCAAAAATATTTTTATTCTTATCACCTTTTGGCCATATTTCCTGAAAATTTTAAGAATATTCCAGTGAAATTTTGAGGAAATATGGCCAAAAGGTGATACGAATTAAAATTCAAAGTTTTCAAAGTCGGTGGACACGAGATCTCGAGAAGCACCTGATGGATTGATTCCAGATTTACAGGAGATACGATAAGAGATATTTAAAGGTCGTTGACGATCTCACTTTTTCAACATTGATGTTCATTTTTTTATCGTTACCCGAAAATAACGACTTTGTTCATAGATTTTGTGATCTCGACTTTCGAATCGTCGCCACGTTGTTAAAAAAAAATTATTTAAAAAATCAACGATCGTCAACGACTCACATTTATCGTTAACTTGAATAACCCGTTTGGTTTTTAGATTTCGGATGGACCTTTTAAGCTGGAGAGTGTCCACCGCCGAACGTTGCGAAAAACTTTCATCGTTTGCCGGGACTCATGTTTTTGTCGTTTTTTTGTATTGTTTGGTGGCTTTTTTCAAGGGCTCTCAGTATTAGACCTTTGTGTTTGAAAAAAAGCGTTTTTTCCACCAACCGTTTTCCAGAAGAAAAAAAACGAAATATCGCCATTTTTCCGGCCTCTAACCAGATGCATCCCCTTAACGTTCTTTTTCTTCATCCGTTTCAATGCTGTCCAGCTTTAGACGTGGAGCAACAGAGTTCAAAGCACAAAGCTCTACGAAGACAAAGGAAACATCCATTCCCGAGTCGGCAATGTGTCCAGTCTTGGAGCAGTGCCCTGACCATCGGTGCAATTGGATTCTTCTCCCTGTAGGATTCACCTTACGAACACAAATTGTCGTCCGAGCAAAATGCAAGTCGTAACTACCGACGTTCATTGGTTTTGCTGATGCACGACTTCGACCCCCTTCAGGATTAATCGAACGTCCATTCCCATTTCATAAATTCATATTCCTTCGTGGGCACCGAGGATCCCTTGGTCGAGACGAGCCGACCCATTGAGCAGCGCGCAATTCCTGAAGAAACGTCGTATCTTATTTCATCGGGACGGCAATCGTGTGACAAATCTTACGGAGATGTCCGCGTGCTCGACCATTGGAAATTGAACGTTGTAACGCGAAGACAGCCTCGTATTTATGCCCGACTCCTCCAACATTCGTTATTGCGTTCTTCGCTTCTCCCGTACGCGCTCATAATTGCGCAAAGTAATTACATATACCTGTGGCCAGTTGTAACGTCTCAATACGAGGATTGTGCATGCTCGCCGAACCACTCAACGGTGTCACCATAAACACTGACCTCTTCCATGTGGTCTTTCCTCATCGTTTCTTCCCCCCGTCAACTCCTGTCTTTTTTGTTCACTCATCTCGGTGCCCCGTTTTGCTTCTAGCCTGCCTATTATTTTTATCTCCCTCTGGCCTCTAGAACAAAGACAGTGCAAGTACTGATGGCTTCCTCAGGTGGCACTCGTAAAGATTTCTCCATAGGCCGAATGAAGCTCATCTGGAAAGTGCATGGGAAAGACGATACCGATCATGAATACTAAAATTTTATTCTTCTCCACCAACGACATCCTTTCCTCATTTTTCCCCTCGTGGAACTCTACCTGCTGGCTCCCGAGCGCATTTGCGCTCACATCGAGTGTGATTGCAACTTGTTTCGCGTCCATACACATGCGAGCGTAATCTATGCGGTATAGGTATGTGCCTCGTGTAAACTATAAACCTTCCACGTCCGGTTGCGCAGGTTGTTACAGTGGAGGGTACCTTCACTCGGTGAGAATCGATGGTGGCAATGAACAGAAGGATAGAGAAGAGCTCGAAAAGGAGGCTCACGTGTACCTTCATCATCTTGTATTTTATTCTTACCAATTGCCGGCAATAAATATATGTGTACGTGTGTCGGCTGATTCGACGGGAGTTCTAGCGTGACCAGCAGATCAGACGTTCGCTGTAACGCGGTGCGCACTGCCGCGGGTGAAAGATTACCCCTTTTCTTTCGTATCCTTACCGCTACGGCCTCACCGAAGTATTACAGATGCTACTTCTGTCCGCCGCAAGATACATCCCCGATAAGATCGATGCACCAGTCGGTAATCGGGTTTTAGGCATACATCAAGACACATGTGCGTGCCTTTTTCCATTGACAAACGAAACGCCCAGTCATGGATTCGAAAGAAAAGGGAAAGGAAGAATATAGCCAGAAGCAATTGAATTTGCCGTTGGCGGACGGAGCGCAATCAAGAGCATTGATAAACGGATCTGGCTTGGGTTCCAACTTCAATTTTCTATATCGATGTGTTGGAATGTCTATGTATGTGATTGGGGTAATGGCAATCCGTTGGCTCTTGTATCATTCGTTCATGGTCTAGAAATAGCCTTCATTGGTTGTCAATTTTACGGTAATTGTTCTAGTGGAGAAAAAGCTTGAGAGTGCAACGTTTGTACAGTCCCACGGACAATGAGACATCAAGAAATGGCTTTCCAGAGAATGAAGTTCAAGTGAATGCAAGTCAAATAATGTAAGGCCCTTTTTAAGTAACCCTGACACGGCAATAACGTTTTTTTTTTTCGATAGACATCGGTGAAACTTCTCGAATTCCATGATTCTGATAGAGCATCGCGTTTCGGCAAACCGCCGTTTTTATCGATCAGCTGGTTATCTCATTGGATGCAATTCCAGCGGTGCGAATTCTCTTTTGCTTTTGCTGAGCAGTGAACATGCAGATTCGTGCGTACACAAGGCGAGCGATTGAGACGTTTCGAGGCGGCAGCTATAGTGGCCACAATGACTCTCCGGATTGGTCCACGGTTAGCGGTTCCGTGGTGCACAACGGGACTCCTTGTTGCACTCAGCGGAGACCGGAGTCAGCTCGGCTGCGCCGGAATAAAAGAAAAACGAAGAAGAAGACGAAGAAAGCTACCGGTCAACCCAGTACCGCATGAAGGGTTTGGTGAATCGGGTTACTTGCGGGACGAAAGAAAAGATGCGGCCTAAAGATGTTTGATCACGATTCACCGTCCATATGTCTTTTTGCGTTAAGGTAGTACGATCACGTGTTTGATTATTAAATAGCTGCTTTAACTTCGTTACATGCTGCAGATGATGCTCATATACGTGTGTGGTGGAAAACTCGACTAGCTGCTGTGCGTGTACGTCAATGTAATGCCATTTTGTAACTACGCCATTGTTGTCGATTATATTTTTGCCGGAAGATACGACTGGATTTCGTAAACATTGGAGTTAACGAACCGCGAAAATTTGCGCAACAATCGTTGCGCCAGAGATGTAACGACTGAACGCATGCGATCAAGCCGTTCCTTTCCGTCCATTCACTTTACATAGACTGGTTGTATCGATTTTTGTCGCGGCGATTCAAGACGCAGCCAATTTACCGCCATTATTCATCCGAAGCGCAGCTCGTGAAGGATGCTCTTGTGGCTCTTGTGAATGATCGTTATCTACCGCAAAAGGCATCCGATAGATACTTACAGCACGGGCATATATAAATGCACTGGACCATTACGAATCCAGCTATCTCATTTCCTAACCATTCATAACGAGGCTCTCTGTGGTAAAATTAACCATAAAAGGCTCCACTGTATTTTTTTAACGATATAGTGGAATGTATTCATCATCGTGTTACGTTAATCGTCCAACTAATAAGTGTTACTCACTCGGGAGAAATTGCTGAAGAATGTGCACACACTTGGAGAATTTCAACGTTCGCCAACATGGTCCAAGCCGGATAGATTGCTTCATCAAATTTCTGGGATCATTATCCACTCCTGGTCAGCACAATTCATCGATAGAGTCATCTAGAATCTACTTCAACGACTCAGCACCGAATCACCCTCTTTTATTGTCCCATTTGTCGCGAACCCCAAAATGATTCCACATGAAAATGACGGTTGCTTCTTTATTTTATTTCAAGCAAGCAAGTCGATTTATAGAATTTCCTTGATTTCACTTGCACAAGGTCCTGATAAAAAATGGACCACATTCCAAACGGGTTAATCGATGACGTCGACGAAAAGTGTCACGGGCACGTTGGCACATTCGGAAGGTGTACTTTATTCGATGATGCCAGGAAGTGCCAAAGGATACTGAAGTACGTGGACACATCTCATTCCAAGCACCCCCTTGCAGTTCTCTACCTGGCTTCGCCGGGACATCGGGAGGGGTCGAACAATCAGGAAACCCGCCCTGTCTTCCTGTCATGAAAAACAAGTCCCCCTCTCTCTCTCGCACGGGGCCCTAGATCCGTAGTTCCGCACACGGAACTTGTGAGCCTTTGTGAGGATAATTTTTGTGTCTCCTTCCCCGCTCTCGTAGATCAGTACCCGAGTCATTGATGTATGGATCCCCACTCGACCTCGAGGCGACTAATCGTATATTTCATTGAGCAGGTCAACGAGTTTGCCGGCTCGCAAGGTTCAATTGTACTCGGGTATGCCCGCAGCCAAGGATACGATGTCGAGGACCGTGTAAATGCGGCATAATCCTGGCTCGCCTCTTGCCAAGAATATAAAAGTTAACGCGATCTCAAAGACTACCCAGAGAGTACCTTCAAGTGGCTAATGGCCTGTTTACGATTTGTGATATGGGCGAAAGGATGTACTTGATATAGTGAATGGTGGATCAGACGTAGATACAGAAACTACCATACATCCATTTATCGGCGGTCACTTGGATCATGAAATCTCTCCTCTGCCTTCATTGGCTAGGTATAAAAAATCCTGTCCAAAACTATCAACGTTTTCAGCAATTGATATAAAGCAGTTCTTTCAAATCCAACTTGAATCTGGTCCCCCATTCGTATCACGATGAAAGAAAGCGTTGTTGTCAAATAGACCAATGTATGCGAGGTAACGCGACAGCTAAAATATTTTGATAGGGTTGCATATCAAGTTCTAGGTCCGTTGCAACGTGTCTTTCAGCGAACAACACAAGCAGGTCTGGACAATCTGACGAATCTCGAGCAAGATTATGCGACGTAGATTTTCAATAGCGCACTTTCCTCTTTCTGATTAAACCTTTCAACCCCCCCCCCCCCCCCCCCCCCCCTCGTACAGGATCCTCTTGGTCCCCGTATGCATACGTCGTATGCAAATTTTCGCGCAAAGGGTTGTGGGAAAGTGTAAAACAGGCTACGGTGTATCGCGACGAAGCGAAACGCCAGAAACGCTCAGGAGTCGAATAATAATGAATAGAAAAGAGAAATAATGCCCTAGCGACGATGGTCCCCTAGGATGTAACGAAGAGAAATAAAAATGAAAGAATGGTGTGCCAAAAGAGAGAGAGAGAGGGAGAGAGAGAGAGAGAGAGAGAGAGAGAGAGAGAGAGAGAGAGAGAGAGAGAGAGAGAGGGCAGGGAGGGACGAAGAGAGAGAGAGCGAATAAAATAATGAAAAAAAACGACCGTCACCGGTCGATGCTTGGGGGTCCCGCGACCGAGTGGCGTGCGAAGGCGCATAAAAACTAATGCTAATTATGCAAGAACATACCTGGGACTGAAATATGCATGCTAAACGCGCTGCATTATGCGTGACAGGCTGGTAAACGTACGGAACAATGGGCACTAGGTGGGTATAACCGTGAAACACACACACACACACACACACACACACACACACACACACACACACACATTCACATCAAAGTAAAACGGAGAAAGATTGAAAGAAGAGAAAAAAATACATAGAATTTATGCGTTCGCGCTTGGACATGTGTTAAAAAAAAGAAGCAGAGTTACATGTGTGCGTGGCATTGAAGTGTCAACGTCCGCATAGCGAATTGTGTGAAAATCCCTTGGTGAGTCGTCCCGTCTCTCCATCTTGCTGTGTGTTCTCGTTATGGCAGTCTCCGAGAGGCATCCTCCCGACGCCATCACCTTTCGAAATCGTTATCGTACCCTACGACGATTTGGGCACACCGCGATCCCTTGCATAGTTACAAATTATGCTAAACACAAGGCTCATGAGGTTGAGTGCCTCTATAAGGAGCATGAAGAGCCCAAAGGGGCCTGCAAAACTGTACTGGCTCGGCGCTTCAACGGTACTGTTCAATTTGTTATATCATAAACGATTGTCCTGCCATTACGCTGGGCATCGTCATGATACTCAAGAATTACGGCAATCATGATAATGACATTTCGTAACTATTATCCTAATTACAACAGCCTAGGATCCTCCGATACAAAACTATCTTTCGTCAGATGCTGGAAAACCAAAATCAAAATAGTGTATTCTTGAGGTCTCTGGACTTTGTCGTATGTGCACGATTGGACAAATAGCTGCCAAAAATGATGTTCGACAACATCAAATCGCGATGGTGGACTTGGCCATCACGAAGACGCAATTACGACTTGGTCCTTATCATTCACCATTGGATCCTTCTGACCTTCTCATTCGCAGGCTTCCAACTACTTCCAGGCAAAACGGCACGATGCTCTTGGCCTCTGGTCCATCAGAGGTACCATCAGAAGCAACCCACCAAGACCACCCAGACGGCGTGACCTTTTCCTCATTCATTTCTCGCTCCTCCAGCTGACGGTATTCTTCCGCCATCTCCTTCCAGCATCCGATCCATACCAGCGTCCACCGACGTGACTTCCTGAACGAGCAAAGTGACGAGCATCCCCTTGAACCCCGAGAAACCTCCTCGCCAGCGATTGCGCGTCTAATCCTGCGGGAACAATACTTCGAAACCTCAAAAGTGAAAATCCGAAGTGACGATGGAAGACGGAAGCCTTCCGGCGACAACGGCAGCCCGCGGTCTCTCTTGGCCGACTGATCGATCGGGACGTATCTTCTCCTCTCCTCCCGCTGGTGCCTGCAATCGCGAGCAGCTTTTTGCCAGCTCCGTGCAGCGAGGGAGCAGCGTGAACGAGGAGGCGAAAGCCAACCGAGCGTGAGGAGGAAAAAGTGTTAAAAGAGTAGGGACGGTGCGCACTCGGCGAATTGCGAATACACGTGTAAACTATGGCAACCGCATATACATACGCATCTATAGCGGGGTAATGGTGATGAAGGAGGAACAGGGATGGATGGGAGGAGGAAAAGGGTGTGTGGGGAGGCCGTTGGCTCGCTTAAATTACCCGGACGTGCTCCGGTAGATAAGGCTCCCTGTGTACGCGCATAATGCGAACGTAATGTTCAGTACGCGGAGTCTCCACGCCCTAGAGGAGACTCGTATGTGTGCGTGCTCTTGCACACACCTAGTACGCCTGTGTGTGTACGAGGGTAATGGTGATAGTTGATATGGTGGTGGCAATGGCGATGCCGAGCCCGACGAGGATGATGATGAGGTGGAGGAGGTGGAGGAGAATCCTACCGAGCCTGGAGAAACACACCAGGAGTTGATGAAACGACGAAGAAGTGAGGAGCTGGAGGAGGAACGAGGGCATTGCGCACACACTCGTACACACACACGAGTTACATACACATATGCAGGATCGAGCACGACGTATGTGGACGAATGTGGACTCTGAAACGTGTGCTCAGAGGCTGGGCACATATTGACCGATGCGTACCGCCAGTAGCAAGATAAACAGAATTCACTCTCCGTCTCATCTCACCGATAACCCTTCTCTTTTGAGCCTCGCAATCATTACGCCTCTCTGCTCTTTTGTCCTATTCAACTAACAGGCTACCGAGGATTCCAAGGATTTTTCCGACACACCGACAACCGATTCGGTGGCTTCCAACGTCCTCCCAACGACGCAAGAAATATGCCGTGCCCGACTCGCCGTTCCGACGTTCAATGCCCGCGACTCTTTGTCGAGGGGACCATCAGGCCGAGGGAGTTTTTGTCGCAAGGGTTCGGCTTTAAAAATGGAAAGAAATATTTTTCAGTCCGCCAACGAGGTCCTCGGGGGATATTTTGAATCCAAGGTGTGACAAATGTATTTCTGATCGCGTGCGGAAATATTCGGCTTGAATCAAACACATAGTTGAGCGGAAATTGTCTTCTGATAGACACGGGTATTCGTTTGGAAGATGAGCGTCTGTTGGTTTTTTTTCGTATCTTTGCGAAAAATTCCTTTTTTGAATATTGATTGGGGCGGTTGGCAATTATTAATGAGAACGGAAGATTTACGTTTACCTGAAAGCTAACTTTTACCTTCAACGAGCCGGAGAATTATTGAGGGGGGAGATCCCTTTATGACGTAGGAAGAGCTTATGGCCGAGAATGAAGTTCACGAGGAAGCTGAGGGACTACTTTATGGCCTTGGAATCGCAGATTAATCAGTAGATCATTCAGTCACCAAATTTTTTAGTCTTCAAACTTTAACCACGTTTTCCTGGAAGCTACTTTTTCTCGAACCTCGTACAAGATAAGTGAAAAACTCCCTGATTGGTCGTTTATATACGGTGCACACTTTTAGATAACATGATGGCTGTTTGTGTGAACCTGAAGTTCCTTGAAAAATATTCGAAAAAACTTGTTTCCCATCAACAAATACAATAGTGAACATATCGTAAAGAATACAATATTTTTTTCAAATGTACCATCTTCGAATTTTCACTTTTATTTGGATTTTTTAGGTTCACAAAGTGGGTCTCACAAATATAAAACTACCTAAATGTACGAAATCTAAAATGTACCTAAAATATGAATTATGAAACATAAATACTTTCGACACAAAAAATCTTGAAAATTCGTTTATTTTTGGCGGCCTAAAGGGATCTCCCCCTAAACTGAACCGTTGGTCCTTCAACAGCTGGTCACAAAAACTCCATCTACCCATTTCTCATTCTCTTCTTAGCCCTGCATGTAAATTAACAAAAATTGTTCATATATTCTTAAATTTGCTTTCACGAAAAATGCTTTCCCCATGCATCTGACAGTCCCATCCTCCTTAAAGAGGCATTTCCAGTGAACAGTGCAAAAAAATAGGAGCTGAGCTTCACTCGCGGCGTTTCATTTTTGCCTCGATGATGAATTAGTCATTGCTGCCAGCATCGAGACGTTGGACCTATACGTGCACGCCAGGCGATCGGAATACTGTCGTGCTTAAGTAGAACGTCGAATGTGTATAGTCCAGTATGGGGACAAAGAGACTGAGAGAGAGAGAGAGAGAGAGAGAGAGAGAGAGAGAGAGAGGCAAAGAGGGAAGGGCTGATCGAAACAGTAAGGGCTCGGGTACCGTGCAATTAGATCGTAAAGTGCCATTAACGACTTTGTAATATAGGCGGACAATGGAGGTCAAGGCGAGTGCCTAGGGTAAAACGTGTCGTTTCCTCCGCGCTGCATACGCACTCGATGCATCAGTATTGGTCTATTTGTTGCGCGTATTCTCCTGCAACAGCCTTAGCCCGGATACCAAATGTTACCGAGGACTAGAACAAAAAAGAGCCGGCATGGGGAACGGGACGAGGAGGTAGCCCAAGAAAGAGAAAAAGAGTGAAGAGGAACGGAAGAACGAGAAGTGCAGAGCGCAGCACTACACCACTACCCCCCCCCCCCCCTTCCCTACCGAGCCCTCTCGCAGTTGCTGCAACGATACCGCCACGGCCAGACTCGTTGTAACCAATAATTACCCTGTCTACATGCTACGTACTCGGCGATGTATTGTAATTAAACAAAGGGAACCGCGCCGGCCCTGTATATCCGACAACCGTTGCAGCTCGAAGCTCGTACGGCTCTGAAGAGCCTCTTCACGCAGGCCTATGGATTTCGCCGATAAAACCGTTCGCCACACGAGAAATGTGCCGCTCCGAGAACAAGGGAACTTTGTGATATTGGTTTTTTTTTCGAATCCTGAGGGTTTTTGAGTAAACTTTTGGTTCAGCGAGGTAGGAATGGAGGGAATGAGGGTTGGAAAAAATTTGGCGCATTTTGAACTTCTCCGAATAGACTTTACTGTTGCTTATAGTTTTTTTTACAATACCGTCTTGGGTTTTTACAATCCTTTAGCTTTTTATTTTCATTGCCGACTTGGCACTCGTCACTTCCGGTTTTGCAAAGACCCTCCGGAAGGTCGCCCACGGTTAGTTTTTGGAAATGCACGACTGGATACGGTTTTTCAAGAGGGCACAGGGAAACTAAGGAAAACCTGCGTTTTCAGAGGCGGCCACATTTTTACAGAGTTTTAATCGTGTTGCCATCGGAAATTCGGTCAGACTTCCGGTCAGTAGTGAGGAGCTGTGGAGGACTTAGCGGTCACCCATCTGAGCATTGGCTCGGACATGACTGCTTTACATGGAGGATTGTTGATGCTGAATAGCGACTACAAGGCTCCTACTGTATGATTCCTATTGAATGTAATTAATCATTTGTTTGTTTATGGAAACAACAATCAATTACTATTTTTTGGGGTTCTTCCGCCAGGGTAAAGAGACTATCGATTCGTAGGACGTTTGAGTCGCCCCGCGGCGCAAGGACGCGCGTATACACCCCTAAACGACGGAGCCGAGGAACGACAACGGGTTCGCGAATTCTCTGATGGTGGAGCCACCTGCCAAGCGCCGCGGGCTCCACAGCAGCGTCAGGGTGAGGAACCCGGACGCGGTGAAAGTACCATCCCCTACTACCTTACCATCAACGAATGATAAAGCAGTTTTTCCCTTCGCGCAATCGATTGCGGTAAATTTCGCACGTATCGCGGAGAACGCGGATCAATGGTTCAGTTTTGCAAAATAAATGCAAATAAAAAGATGGCGAGAGTAGAAAAGGAGAGTATTAGATACGCGTCGATTTTAGGGTAATTAGAGTATTGAATAAGTATTGAATAAGTATTGACTAAGTGTTGAATAAGTATTGAACAAGGAAAATTGCTCGCGCGATTGACCTGCGAGTAATTTTGTTGTAATTGCAGAATCCATGACGAACTATTTGAAAAAAAATTGTCCGGTTTGGTGCGATAAAGTAAAAAGAAATATTTTTTTGGTATCCTGACTATGGGAAATGAATATCAATCAGCTGGGGACGTTCAGGCTTATAGGAATTTATCTGGTGTTCTAGAGTTGCATCCAAATGGTGTTGGGCTGGAATTGTACTATGTAAAAAAAAATTATTCATTGGACTATCGATAAAGCCCTTTATTTTTGAATTACCAAATACTGGTCAACATCTGTGCCAGTGTCCATTAGAAATAATTTTAGGTATGAAAGGAGCTCAGACAAATTCATAAATTAACATTATCGTCGATAAAGAAGGGAACGAACGGGAAATTTATCTTTCGCACGATTGCTGTAAAATGGCGAGCTCAATCGAAATCGGAGGTTCCTTTTTCAATGTATTAATTGTACATGCGAGTTTGTTAACCATTTCAGTGGAATTACAGTGAAATGTTCGAATCAGATGGTATTCTCATATCGCCAAAAAATCAAGTTTGGTTTAAGGGGTTAGGCTATTGTGAAAATGCGAAATGGCGTTCGTCGCTTGAGGCGACTCAACTTGAAGAGGAAGGCCCAAAATGTGGTGCAGGAATCGTAGGTTGAAGGTAAACTTATGATTGCCGCGATAGAACTGTTAGTAAAACTTTAAACGCGATTTTTTCGAAACTATGTTGTTCAAAACGGTGTACACGATTTCTCGATATCTAATGAACGGATTAACTTTAAATTTGATACACTTATTCAGTATAATACTAGTTTAGTTTTGAACGACGATTTTCTGCTTAACATTTGTAACAATTATTTATTAACAATACCGATCTCATTTGACGTAAAAAAATCGAAGAAAGTAAATTCAAATGTTTTTTTATGATTGAAACACGATGGCAAACAAGCCTGGCCAAGTCTTAGCCAATATTATCTTCGTTAAAAAAGAAAAAAACTGGTTTTTTTTTTTAGATTAACCGAGTGACCAAAATCAAGTACACCGTTGAGCTCGTACTTGAATCAAGAGCTGTTGACAGCTTCAAAGGGCCTTCACGAGATTGTTTATAATTTCTATAATTATTAATATTTATTAATAAAATTTGGTACACAATTTTGTTAATGTACATACACATAACTGTCCAAACGATTTTTCAATCATCTTACTACTCACTAATCTTATCACTTTCAATCATCAATCATCTAATAACTTTAACATTAATAACTTTAATAACATAACTTTAATATCAATGATCTAATAACTTTCAATCATCAATCATCTTACTACTTACTTATTCCTTTAAAATGATTCTTTTTCAAATGTTCCTGATTTCGGGCCAACACAGTAGCCTAACCCCTGAACAAAGTTACCGTCAAATTATTGAGCATGAAGGTGGCTCGTGAAGGCTCATGAGGTATGGCGTTTTTCCATTCCAACTTTCGAAACATTTTCCATAGCGAAGGCAGTTAAAAAACAAAATAATTACTTTATTCCTCCTTCCTCAAAGAGGGCTACTTCCCTGTACCCAAAAACGACTCCTAGTAGACATAAAATCCATCCAAAAAAGAAAACACCTCCACAGCGTTTCTCTTAACCAAACAGTCTGGTTCCCTCCCTTATTACAACATTTTTTTATTCCTGTGGTTTCGAAATTCGCAATCAAGCCAGAACATTGCGAAACGTTGGTAACGTCGCGTGTACCTAAACAGCGAAAACGAATCTGAAAAGAATTTTCATAAATTATATAAAAAGCTTACGATATTCCTGATTTTTCGTATCAGGTCATCAGGACGACGGAAGTATGTTTGGTGCACGTATTTCCGCATCAACCTTAATGGCAAAAACGCATCGGAACGAATTAAAAAATGATCATCCCGCGCACGGGAAAGATCCCCGATTTACCACCGAATCGTCAGGACGCCCAAGTTGGGCCGACCGCATCCAAACAACTGGTCACGGACTCAATAGAAATCTCTGCAAAGGAGACCAGATGATCGTAATCACCACTCGATCGAGATGACGAAAAGTGGGCGATTCAATCCAACGTTCCGCGACATTCAAGATCGGCAGGAGTTGGGTGAATGTGGCGATCTAGTCACGCGATGGACTCACACACAGGAGACAAAGCAGCAGGCTGCGAGAACTTGTGGTCGAATATAATGGGAACTCTTGTGAAACCGCGACGAGGGCTGTCGAAAGAGTAAAGAATTCTATATGCATGTACGTGCAATAGCATGTGTTTGTCTATCTGTACATTGCGCATACATGTGTACTACGAGAAGTGGGAGAATCACAGAGTGCAGTGGATGCATACGACGCTATGTTTCCTTTCGAGAGCGTTCAAGAGAAATAGAGAGAGAGAAGCGAACACGCAATTAATTCGTCACGCCGGAGCAAATTCGCTAGTCAATTAGCGCGGGTTTGCCCATTGTTTCGCGAGTTGCACGACGGGTGATACGCCCGATACGTATGCATAGATACAAGCGTTGGGCGGAGTGAGAGGCTCGTGGCTTTCGGGATAAAAGAAGCTAGAAGCACGGAGCAAAAAAGAGCCAAACAGAAGCAGACGATAGCCGCGTGATGAGTGAAGTGTTTCTGGGGGGGCTTTTTCGTTCAAACAGTAGGCTGGATCAGCTTCGTTTGTCCATTTTAGCATCCACCTCGTCCTGATCAAACTGCGCAGCTGTCCGCGCAATAGCCACCATTTTAAGTGCATGATAATTCACGTTGATGGCGTTGACGAAGATGGCGGATTGACGCGAACGCCAGTTGTTCAACGGCGGGGACGAGTACCGCGGTGATGACTGCCTCATGCGGATGAGACACCTTCCGCAGTCTGTACGGGGTCTGTAGGGTTATTGTTGGGAAGACGTCGTGCAGATGCCTAAATCGTGCAGTGATCGTATTTCACATCAGACGACAGGCAGCAACACTAATGGATGTTAATGAACTGCTAGGCAACCATGTTGGGTAGTACGACAGTTTGCTGCTTCGTAAAATGACCAGAAAGTTGATGGTTTTTTTGTTTTTCCTGTTTTTATCTGAAAGTTAGCTGTTGCTGCTTCGTAGAATATTCAGAAAGTTGATGTTTTTGGTTTTTTCTTGTTTTATCTAAAAATTAGCCGTTGCCGCTTCGTAGAATATCCAGAAAGATGGTATTTGATCATTTTTTAGCAATAACGAAAGGCACTGTTGTAGTTAAGGTTGGATAGTTGTATTCTTCAGTGGTACATACAGAAATATAGTTCTTCATTTTGGAGGATGACATACCTTTTGGTAACTACGGAAACTCCGTTTCGGTTTGGTGTCGTGATGCTTTGCGTTCGGATGTTGAGCGTAATTCGTAGCGGTAGGATTGCCCTGAATCGTACCCGTGTGATTTAAGGATAATTGTACTGTTATTTTAGGTCAACCGAATCTTGTGCAAGTGCATTAATATTGTATGCAGATATTAGAAAATCCATGTATGGAATGAGATAAAAATAAACTAGTTTAGCAGTTTTAAAAAAGGAATGCTCTGTACACTATATATCAGTAGGGCTGTTACGTAATCGTACCGGGGTGATTTAAGGGTACAGGCTAATGTGAAAATGATAAACGCTCGTTCGTCGCATGAGGCAACTCAAATTGAAAAGGACGGTACAACACGACGTGCAGAAATCGCAGAGTTAAGCTAAACTTATGATTACAACGATAAAACTGCTAGTAAAACTTCAAACGCGTTTTTCTCGGAACTATGTTTTTCAAAATGGTGTTCTTTTCGACATCTAATGCACGGATTAACGTGAAGTTTGGCAGACTTACTTAGTGTAATAGTAGTTTAGTCTTGACCATCATTTCGAAAAAAACGAAGAAAAATATTTATATATTTTTTTGTCGCGATTAAAGCATGGAAGCCAAAAAAGCTCGGTCAAGTCTTAGCCAATATTATCTCTTTTAAGAAAAAAAAACCGTTTTTTATTTGTTTCATATCAACCAGGGGGCCAAAATCAAGTTCACTGTTGAGCACCTCACGTTTCAAGGTCCTTCACGAGATTGTTCGTAACTTCTTTAATTATTAATATTTTTATGAAGTTTGGTACACAACTTTGTTAATGCACATAAAAATTAATTTCCAACGATGTTTCAATCATATCGATTGCCTATTCCTTTAAAATTAATGGTTTTAAATAACCCGGATTTTCGGGTCGTTACAGAAGCCTAATGCCTTAAGAATATTGTATAGTTGTGTATCATGTTGATCTTTGCATAATTTGGAATGCAATGTTCTTTATCTTTTTTTTAATTGCCTACATTTTCTTATCAGATCTAGGCTACTCCAAACCCCTGAACATTTTTTAGGTTCCTCCAACCCGACTACCTAAACCAGCAAGAAAAAAAAAGATTTCGATTAATAATGAAGGTATTATTGCTATATAAAGGTAGATATGAATTCCTAAATAAATAAATAATAAATATAAGTTCCTAAATAAATGAATTCCCAAATCAAAGGTAGATATTCCGAAATCGCACCATATGAATATTTTTTAAAACACACCGATGACACGTGTCCATCAATTCGTTCATTTTAAGCGCGTGTTATACAAGATATGATAAATATAATAACTGACAGCATCAACTGTTTTTACTCACAAAAGAGGTTGTTGCAAGTCGTAACGAAAGTCTTTAAGGGGGAAGATTTCAGAAAGTCTCTTCTACTAGGTGCAGTACTGACGTGGAAATGATTCAAAAGCTTATCGCTCGATCAGTGATGATCGACCCAAGACATTGTTACATCTCTTCTTCTCTCCCTCCCTGCCCCCTTCTCTTTCTCTCTTCTCTCTCTCTCTCCCAGCATGTTGCTCTTTCATAATGGTAATTACCACAGCCTCAGGAAAATTGTGATACTCCAACCAGCTGTCCATGTAGCACACGTAGCACCAGAAATTGCACAGACAAACGATTATTCCACACGTTGGCTCTGCATACATTCTGCCATTCTCTATCTATATTTATCAATCATTCCGCCGTACGAGTTACCGCCTTAGGATCCTCCGCGATCACTCTGTACATTCGTCGAAGCGACGTTGACGTAACAACAGCATGGGCTGTTTTCCCTCATAGTACACAACACACGAACACTCGTTCACTCGCGTGCACATGCAGTTTTAGGCAGGTATGTCCGCATGTGTCTACGGTTCGCCAGGATGCAGCAGGACGGTGAGAGATGCATACACGCTCGCAGAGATATCGAGTGCAACGAGGCGTACGAACACACAGATACACACGTCGTTGTTGCATCATCGCCAGGACTCCAATAATACCATGCATAGACGAACGAGCTCTCTCGCCGCGTATTTTACGCTCCGCAGGACTCTCCCCCCCCCCCCCCCCTCTCTCTCACTCTCTTTCGTAGCCAAACCGCATTAATTACCCGGGCCTTTGGGAAAATACACAAAACTCATTAATCACGGTACACGCCGGACGACCGAACCCGCGAGCGCACCGCGAATCCCGTCACGAGAGACAACGGACCCAGGCACGCGTCTACATATAAATGTATAGGAAAAGACGAAGTGTCCTTTATGCTCGTTGCTCGTTGGTCTAGGTAATGGGTTGGCTGTCATCCAGCTATTTTGTGGACAGTGCTTTGATTTTTTCAAAGGAGTTGTTGCATCTGAAGCTATATTGATCTTTGAAATGACCCGTGGAAAAATTGTTTGGAGACGTTGGGGTGAGTTTGGTGGAGACGTGATGGTGAGTTAGGGGACATTAGGCTACTGATGGGTATGAGATACTGATATGAGGAAGGTCCTCGAATTGGCAGGGCTTCAAAATCACATTCTTCTATGTATATATATATATATATATATATATATATACGGGTGTTTTTCTACTAAATGAAAAATTGCGCATACAAAATTGTGCTATGCATATTTTTTCTTAAAAATAAAACAAAGTATGTATAAAGAAAGGCAATAATGAATTAAACATTTATAATTGAAAAGCCGACACATTTTCTCTTCATTTCGCAACTTATGGACGGTTTTGTGAAAATTTGTCGCGAACTGTTTAAAGTTTAAAAAAAAACGTCATTTTTATGGAATTTAACCACTCGAATGCTTTAAATGCATAAAATTTGCCTGGGAC
Organism: Ophion costatus; assembly: GCA_951751655.1. NCBI lineage: Eukaryota > Metazoa > Arthropoda > Insecta > Hymenoptera > Ichneumonidae > Ophion > Ophion costatus. The sequence continues at coordinate 33,755,536 of OX632361.1, forward strand.
CTCGATTTTCCACTTAGTAGAGAAACACCCATGTATATACGAGGTGTGGCTATTAAATAACCGGACTGATACTGCTCCCAGCAAACTGCGAGCGTGCGGCGACATGTTTGAACATGACTGTGTCTGATGGTCCTTCGCCCACCCTGAGCTCGCTAGACAAGCCAGCGAGTCCCTCAGTTTGACTGTAGCAGTCGATTGAACTAGTCTACGTACTAGTGACGCGTCGGAAAAATGCCAAGTGGTCAAACGGCGCAGTGGGGTTAACCTCAAGTTTCTTGTTAAACTAGGGAAAACTGTCACAGAAGCTTATGCAATGTTGAAAGAAGTCTACGGGAATGAATGTTTATCCCGCCCACAAGTTTTTGAGTGGTTTAAACGGTTTGAAGAAGGGCGTGAAACAAACGAAGACGATCGGCGCCCAGGACGGCCCTCAACTTCAAAAACGGACAGAAACATTGAAAAAATTGGTAAATTAATCCGGTAATGTTGAACAGTTTCTTTGTCGATTCCTGTCATTTCAGCAAGCCCTCGGATGCTCAGACGACGATCAGCGCGGATTAATTTAACAATTTTTTGTTAAAGAAGAAATGAAGAAGGTTAACCCGTTGCTCCGTCTGACCACTTGGCATTTTTACGACGCGTCACTAACCTCCATGGTTGTACCTTATATTAAAATTGAAATATTCGTACTTTTTAAATAAATAATACGTTTTATCGATAAATTAGAATGCCAGAGAATTTCGAGACACCCTTTACACGGCGTATTGCCCGTTACCGTAAATCCTATTCCAGACTTAAGGGGAAATATACCTTTGTGAGGGCAAAATCAAGCGTTATTTCTGACAATTTACTTGAGAAAAACAAAAAAATATTTTGAAATTTGGTTTTTTATACATGTTAGTACAAGTCTTAAAGTAAAATAATTTTTTGTTTTCAAATAATTTTGAAACAAAATGGCTTTAAACGCGTTTTTCTCGAAACTATGTTTTTAGACACGGGCGTATACGTAGCGTCTCGAGTTTTCAATCGATTGACTTGAAATTTTAACTGCAGCTTTTTGACAACATTTTCTAGTCCAGTGCGTAGGATATTTTCGACAAGTTGAAATTTAAACATTTTATGATCGATATTCGACCGATTTTTTTACGAAAAAAAATCATATTAACGACATTTTTTTAAATCAGAACTTTTAAAAACCCCTACGTACTGGACTAGTTTTTTATATCTACTTTCATAATATTTTTCGTTTTTTCGTAGAGGACTATGAAAAAAAGGAGTCTTCTTTCATCGACTACTGCACCACCATGTTGTTTCAAAATAATTGAAAAAAAAATATTTTTCTTTTACTTTAAGCCTTGTACTAACACGTATAAAAAACCGAATTTAAAAATATTGTTTTGTTTTTCTTAAATTGTCAAAACGACCCTTGATTTTGCCCTCGGAAAGGTATATTCTCTCTTAAAATTCGGCTTTTGTAGAGGATTCGTCTGATTCGAAACATATGGTCGATACGTGCATACACGTATCACGCGGGTCTGCCATATGCGTATATTGGCGTGCGCGCATTGATCATTGCATTGCCCGCTCTTCGCAATCCTAATGCGTAACAGTTGTCGCAACCGCGCGACCTATCCCACGCAACGCCGACTCCGTGGCATGTTCGAATCGACTGCCAACAAGTGTCGGAGCCTTTTGAATAGCCGGCTCCATCAATTACGCGACCGAGAGTTTGAGAATCGTAGTTGCGGTAAATCGCAATCGGACGAAGACACTTCGTTGGACCGCTTGAGATTGACGACATTCGTGGAAAACACTGGTTAAGTTTCCCCTTCTATTGTCTCTGAGTCGATACGCCATCGATCAATTTGACGATGATTCCCTCGTCACGTATACTCGTTACAGCGCTCGGGTAATAAATTGTAAGCGGACGGGCGCAATGTGCCTCGCAATAAGGTTCCTAGATTTCGAGGTCTAGGGTCATCGCCTAGGGAGGGGTTCTTTTTTTAAAGAATTCACAGGTTCTTGGCCACCAACACGGAAAAAATTGACTGACTGAATTATTAAGGGAGGCCAAAGAAATGTTTAGTCGAAAAATGAACGTTATGCGAGCATGTGTCATTTTAAGGATTGATCATCGAGTCATACTAATGATTGTTGGAACTAATCAAATAAATATTTTAGTGTTCCGTCACAATATTTCGGTATTCTGCCGATATATTTCGCTTCTCGGCAGTTTTTCCCACAAACAGTCCACCAATCAGAATAAAACACAAACCAAAATTTTTCTAATCCGAAGCGATGAAAAATCCACTAAAAACGTATTGAATAAAAAGAAAATTAAGGGACGACATTCCTTTCTTTGCAGGGTGGCTTCTCCCCACCTTGAAACGGTTTGGCCGCTTATAAAAAAAATTACGTGTCTAATAGTTTGCAATGCTTTATCACATATATGAGTTGCAAGAAAAATGAAGGCGAACACTTGAGTGACATTCCATGTATCTTATCAACTCGTTTTCGAAAGCTGTAAGGAGTTTGCGATTTCCATAATAATGTGTGTTCTCTTCAATGAAACGTACTACGGCAGAATTTCCATCCCCAGTACAGAATAAAGTTTTCCGCAAGCATTCGTTGTTACAGACTGACGTTACAGAATGAGTTACAGAATCGGACCATCGCTATGAGCACCATTTACAAGTGTGAGCGTTTGTACCGTTTTTAAAATCGATTCTGGGCTAAAAACATTGAAATTCCTCTTTTATCGATTTTTCATACTATATTTCGATCCATCACCTTGAAATTTAGTGTTTGAACTTATTTGTAGTTTCTCCATAAAAATGTTTTAAAACGCGGTCGCTGAAAAAAAATGGAATTGAGCGTCAAATCTCCGCAACGCTTCCACCTGGATGAACCTCGTATCCACCAGTCGATGACCCGCTTCGAACCGTGCAACTTCTATGGAAAAAAATTTCCCCTGAGTCTGATGGGTTAGAAAGTATTCCGAGTGGTGATAGTTGTTGCCTCACCTGGTATACAACGCAAACGCAAGCTTCGAATGTTCTCCAGCAGATAAGAGGATTTATCGAAATTATGCACCAAAAAAAAGAAGGTCTGAAGGCACTTATTTATTATCAACCATTTCATTTCCGTATGTATATACATATGTAAATGGTTGATAAACCTGTGCGTGATTATTCATGGGACAGTGTCGCGGGGAGATCATCACCATAATATACCGCCTGTGAATTCGTATTGACCATGTACGTGTACGTGTTTGTAGCTAGAAACCACCTGCACAAACGGGCTCGAGACCGCCTAGGGTTTAAAGTCCAGAGATGGTCGTTCGTACGGATGAGATCGTGGTTCACCAGTCTGCCACATGTATACCACGACCACAACCGTCGCGCACATAGTAGTACATAAAAGTGACAAATGACACGCAATCTTTTAGCGTGCTCGGCGCCCATGTACATACGCTGCTCCTCGTCGTCTTCGTCGCCCTCGTCGCCGTCGAAGGGTTACCCAAAGTGCAGCCTGTACGATCCAACACGCGTATACACCGCGGGCCACATATCGTTCAGCAACATTCTCGTATCTAGTCCCGTATCGCGCGGCGGACTGTGATCCCGTTAAAAAATATTAATCGCTCGTGTCTCGTCCTCGGACCTACCGGGACACACGGTACCAGTCGGGGAAAAAATATCAGCTGGAACCGCGCGGGGGGGGGATCTCCGCGCCGGCGATTCGCAACCAGCACGACGGAGATCCTGCGCTAGGATTCCCCGAGTGGAAATATGGCTGATTCTCGTTTTTTTAAGGGTGTGTTTGAAGCTGCGTAAACGGCACGGTGGTGATCAAAATTTGAGACATTCGGTCAAAGTCTGTATGCAAAATGTATGTCGTTAAAGTTTGCATCGTTGCAAAGCAATGAAAGGCAATTCTTTACAATCGTTCAATTTTTTGGCCTCTTCAGACTGTGAAAATCACTCGAACGTTTTTGCGTATTCTTATTGGAGATTTACGATCTCAATTTGACAAAAAAACTCCTTTGGATAATAGTCAAAACAAAGAAATTGAAAATAAAGCAAACAAACGTTGCATGCCAACAACGCAAACGTCGACGTCATGAAAACGGTTAGATGAACACGTCGATGCAAAGTGGTTAGATTTTTTATTTGTCGCAGCTTTTTGGGCTCAAGGATCGCGGTTTTTTCCGCAAATTTGATGGGAAAAAGATTATTGAAAAATAGAAGGGATGATTTTCGTTTTATCGAGGAATTTCGTTGGAAAGTTCCACGATTTTTCTTTACGATAGTCTTACGTTGGATCAATTTTCAATCGGTTGTTACATGATTGTAGAGTAATTGTAGAGTACTGAAATTCTGCGCATTTCCCAGTTCGGCTCTCTCGTGCGTTCTTGCCCAGTATGACATCATGCATTCTTACCAAGTACGGGATAGCTGCCCGGAGTATTCAACGTAAGAGTTTCCCGCTGGTAATGTTGAATACTAAAAAAATAGAAGCGATGCGATGAAATGATGAAAACACTTCTTACTGGAAATTTGAGGCTTGGTCTACATATAGTGTTGCGACTGACTTAGGCCCAAAGAAATTCGGAAAAACTTGATTTTATTGATTCGAATATTTCCCTTCTTTACATCAGGATCAAGTTGGAATAATGATATCTTTCTCGGGATCAGAATTGAAACGAAAAAAAAAAACCGGAAATCGCTACGAAATTTTCGAATGATTTACCAAACTGGCTATTTGATGACATTCAATCCAGATGGCTAACAAGTCACATCACGTAAATGTCCACCTTCAATTTTGTCGACACTTATATACCTATGTGATGAAGCATTAAAAACAATGAGACACGTACTTTTTTATCGGCGGAAAAATGGTCTTAAGGAGGTACGATCATTACTACGAATCCAATTTTCGGATTTGACTTTTTTATATGATTTTGACGAATACTTTTTGCGCCTATTGCCAAAATTTAAGCTATTTTGACCGTTTAGTTTTTTCGCAATAAGACGGCAAAGCCGAACTCTTTGAGTTACCGAAGCACGTCATCTTATGGAGACGGTCAACCGGAAGTGCAGTGATCGTGGCTTTTCTGCTCACGTATCCAACTAAACCCGTTGGAAAACTGAAATTCGATAGATCAGATATAATAGATATTGTCAAAAATAAGAAAATCAATCTTCACCGTGTAGTTAAAGCCCTACATTACAAGAAAGTTTCAATTTCCGGTTGAAAATGGTCAGAACGACGAAATAGCACCCACAGACTTAGCGACGTCGCGAGTGTCAGCTGATGCGTTTGGCGAACATAACCCAGCTTTGTTTTGAAATTAATTTGAATAGAAGCCGCCACAAAATATTCAAACAACGATTTATCGAGTTTTATCATTTATCACGTATCAATAATATGTATAATTATATTCTGCCTATCGTGTTGATTCCGCTGAGGTAATTCAAGCCTATTTTAATAGGCTTTAATTTTATTACGCTAATATTATTACGAAGATTACTACCGAGTCATTGACAATCTAATTTTTCAGTTTTTATTTGTTCACGTGCACTAAATTCATCATTTACCGCAACATTTGGCACACTATAATCGATAATACGAATAATGAACATAAGTAAACATCAATCAGAGCAGCTGTGGGTTAAATAAATTTAGACTCTTTTTTGATCCCGTGGAAGTGACCGTACCTCCTTAACAGGGGAAGAAAGACGTGGCACTCCTTCATTTATTTCTTTCCATACTTCCAGTGGATTTTTTATCGCTCCATTAGAAGAATTTCGGTCTTTATTTCATTCAGATCGGTGGACTACTTGTGGGTGAAACTGCCAAATCTCTCTTCGACACGCCTTTGGTTAAGGGGTGGTTTTCCCCTCAAAACCGTTTTTTCCACCGATAAATAAATACGCGTCTAATAGTTTTCAATGCTTTATACCATATATGAGTTTCAACAAAATCGAAGGCGAACACTTAAGTGATGTTCCTCGTATGCGAACGATTTTTTTCAATTTAGTTCTGCACGCATTATTATATCCTCTTCAGTGATTCGTTTATCGGCAACGATATCTGTGTGCACCACTTTTTTTTCCATCGAATCTGCCAAAATCGTCGGAACGTTCACTAATTGGAACTCTTTAAACCGCCCAAGGCGTGGAAACTTCGTCGACCTAAATTGTACAGCGTGTTCCAATATATGGGCCAAACGACTGGCCAACGAAAAAAAGTCCATTAGCATACGAAAACGAGCCGTCCAGGCTGGAGATCAAAACGAAAAAGAACGACGCATTATGGATCAGAACCGGGTTTTTAATGAGATACAGGGGTGTAGCCCGGTGACCCTTCGTGACGATTCTTTATCTTGATCGTTACCTTCACTCCGCGACAATCGGACAGCTCCGCTCCCGAGTTCTGAACAATGATCGATGACTACCTGAAAACCGGATCGTGTGCCGCATCGCTTTCCACATGCATGAATATGCGCCCGTTTGAAGAAAAATGTAGATGTAGAATGAAGAGCGATCGGTCGATCAAAATTCTCGTATTCCTTGAGGTAGCGTGACATTTGGATTTTTCTTGCTGCAACTAACAATCGTCTTACCTTCATGCGTCTCTTTCTCGTATAGGATTTTCGGAATAGTTATATTTAGTCTTATACCTATACCAATACCTATACCAACACCTATACCAATACCTATACCAATACCTATACCAATACCTATACCAATACCTATACCAATACCTATACCAATACCTACACCAATACCCATACCAATACCTATACCAATACCTATACCAATACCAATACCAATACCAATACATATACCAATACCTATACCAATACCAATATATTTGGTCCTATACCTATACCAAATGTCTTTGAATATGTGCACGTACGTGTTATCAGACAGTTAAAAAAATATATGATAAACTATGATTGAAAAAAAATAATTTCTGACCAAAGATCGCGAAATCCAAGTATCGGCTTTACGAAGTAGGTACGAATAAAAATGTTCCCAATGTAAAAAGCGATAGGAGCGATATTCCCTATAGGGGAAAGCCCCCTCGGTGATCCAGTCGCCTCCATTGCGTTACCTCAACTTCCTCAGTCCCAAACACGGTCCCCAGAGCGTTCAAGGAAGTCCAGAAAGTCTGCAAGACTCTTGTGGGAAAGAAAATATGGAAATCGTAGCTCCTCCGAGAAGTTGTTGGTACAAGATAGTTTGTAAATAGCCAGATGGGCATCAAGGCGATGCGGTGAGGCCCGCAAGCCAGCGCGTTGTGTAAATCAAAGAAACGGGAGGGCAAATTATCGCAGGACAGCGTATCAACCTCGAGAAAAGTGGATTTACCGGGAAAGTGCGTTGCCGCGCAGCCTTATTGTTCCGGTAATTAAGACTGAATTGCGCGGATCTCGTTTTCTCGCCACTTGCGCATCTCCTCGCGAAGAAAAAAGAAACAAATCAGGCTCGTAATTACACTGTGAGCATCAAGTGAGCCGGGTATTTCCTCGCCATTGTCATTTTTCAAATTCCCTCGAAAATCCAAAGCTGTCAAGCTCCGCAGTCATTTTTAATTACTTGAACGAGCCATTACCCAAATTAATACGGCTGAGACTAACGAGCGCGTCGACGTTGGTGACGTTAAGTGCAAAATGTACGTATTGTGTTTTGTTGCACGGGAGAGAGAGAAAGAAAGAGAGAGAGAGAGAGAGAGAGAGAGAGCACATTGACGTGGTTGATTGTTCGCCAGGCGCGCAAAGCGTACACGCGTTATCTTACGGTGTGGAAAACGATCCTCAACCCAAGTTTCCTCTTTACGGATTCTCCCTCGCATTCGTACTCCCGGTGGGTTATTATTTTCTCACTTTTAATTGTGCTCGTGCATCGTACCAACGTTTGCTTCGAGGTGCCTTCTTATGTACATGCCTGTGTTTTGTTGGAGACGTCGTTACATCTATCCTCGCGTCTTCATATTCAATGTGCGTGCAACTCTGCTTTCATTTTCCCCATCCCCCCTCGCCGGCGCCCCCCTTTTCGAGCTGCTCGACGGGCGACTTGGGTTTTTTCTCGGTTTACCGTCTGGGTTTGTGCTTTTCCCTCCTTGTTTCCACCATATTTGTATGTGTACATACGTACGTAAATATAATGCGTTTACATGTGCACGCTCAGCTGGATACGAATTGTACGGAGCTTGGAGCGCGGTACTTAGCAAGCCTTGCAGTAATTGTAATCACACTAATGCCCCCCTCTCTCTCTCTCTCGCTCTCTCTCTCTCTCTCTCTCTCTCTGTCTCACTCTCGCCATTACGGAGAATCGCAGCCCTTCGAGGCACGAGTGCGATTCGCCGATCACGCTTGTTCCTCGAAGGGTGGAATTCTGAACACCTGAAACCTCGTACGACATGAATACCGAACTATATACCAGTCGCATTTGCAAACCCACGCAAACTGAGACACCGGCATGTCAGCCCAGTATGACGGAGACGGACGAGCCGCCGATGTTTGACGCCTCGGCGCTCTGGGGGGACCAACAACTTACGGTTCATTTGCTTTCAAAGGTGTTCAATATAAATGACAGTGCGACGAACGTCAAACTAGGATTGGTCTGGATGAGCTCGGAGTACCCCAAAATGCCGTCCGATTGCGTGGATATATAGGGAATGTGGTTTTTTCGTTGCGCTTCAAGCCGCGGAATTGATGTCTCACAGGGGAAAGTTACGACTTGGATGATCTGATGGTAAATTAATTGGAGTTAATCGATCGGCTTGATCCTGAATCCAAAAGTGGCTGTGCTTACTCATGATGTGTTGAATAATGCAAAAGGATAATCGTATTCTGCGAAGCATTGGCTGTGATTCCAAATTTAGATGAAAGAATGATCATATGTTGGACAACCCGTCAAAATAGAATCGAAGTATGAACCCCATCAAGTGAAAGCTGTTTTCCTTATGTCCTTATGCTCTATCGGCCAATACTGACCAAATGCTACGTTCGCCAATTATTTCAGATTTCCACCCCAAACGATTACGAGTATAGAGTCTTCTGTCTTAGGCCGAAAGGACATGACGAAAGTATGCCAATTCCCAACAGCGGGCATCCCTAAGAATGGCAGTCACGTCAAAATATTCTCCCGCGTAGACGACAAGCTGCTCGCTGACTGAGGGCATTTCTTCAGCTGTCACCTATATCGCGCGCAATGCAATACAGGGTAATTGCAACTTATTAAAGCTGTTGAAGCGAACAAGTATTCAGCGCAATACACGTGTCAGTGGTGGTGAACAGGGTTGAGCAGTAGTCTCAGCACGTACCATGTCAGTACTGAGGAGGGGAGGGGGGGCAAGCGTCATTATCACCATCAGCATCGCCATCATCATTATCATCCTAGCACCTACTTATCTGCCACGAGGAAGCACGTATGATGAGAAAAGCGCGCGCGCAGATAAACGAGGAGGCTGAGCGCATATAATGCTCCTTCTTCTTCTTCTTCCTATTCAGCCTGTTCGCGTATATCTCCTCGAGTCTCTTTGCTCGGCTGGAACGGACACAGCCTGCTGCTGGTATACCGGAGCATGCCGACGAATGAAGTCATCTTCGCTAATGCATCGATGCTTATCCCCCTTATACCGTAACACCTCCCGCGCTCCGACACTATTTACGACATTAGGTTTACGTGCAGGAAACGTTCCGCCGTCTCGCATATACGTACATCTTGGTAGAACTTGTGCACGACGATGACGTTGAGCATCGCGAGAAAATATCATCTCAAGCCCGATGGAAAGAGGCAACGTCATTGTCGTTGTGCAGTCCGCAGCTTCCATTTATCAGGTTTCCATTGTTCTTTGCAGTGTTTTACAACGCCTCCCTCATCCGCCAGTCTTCGCTTTGATGGCATAGGCTTCAATGGACCGGCACTCGCAATCCACTCACGTCACTCCCTCTTTCTAGGTAGCACACGACTACTGCTATGGTCCCGCACCAATGAAAAAGTCTCTTGTGCTGAAACTAAACGCAACGAAACGCTACCACAAGTCCCCGTCAAATCTGGCCGCGTACAGATCTGTCGCGGATAGGCGCATATGGCTGCTACGAACGCACGTTGCTCGTGAGAGACGAGGGAGAACGAGAGGCTCTATCGAACAGGAAGTAACGCGGGGACCTTGCAACAGGACTTCCCTTTGCCAGAGACATTTACGACCCACGCACTCCTGCAACCGCTGTGCATTCACCACGGGGAGTATGCACAACTCGTGTGAGGTACTACCAATGAACGCATGATTTTTGCTCTTGCTTGATCTCGGGAGTCTTTTTCATCGAGAGCCCCCCTCTTCGATAGGGAGCCAACTATGGTACCCAGAGATGGATGCGGTCGGTTTGAACTTGCCTTCGCTGTTTCCTTTATCTTGCTGCTATTATGGAATTGCAGACTCTGTAGGCTCTTGTTGGAGCCGAACATTGAGCTGTTGGGACTAGGATGGAATGATGGCAGGATATCGTTTTTTCGAAATTTTGCTGAACCTTTGGCAGGTGAAAGTAAACGTTTCAAGCATTTCTCGGCACTTGGATACTGCATAAATCTCTGATTCATTTGGACAGAATCATCTGACTGAATAAATCCTCTAATATACGTGTGTGTCAGTGTGAGCTAGTGCTTGGCTATTGGCTATTGATGGTTAAACTTGTGATACATATAAATATTATTATTGAACCTCGAATTATTATTAATGGAAAAATATAAATTATTTAAGATTTAAATGAAATATTTATTTTCAATGACATTGAGAGAATTTTAAAAATTTTAATAGTTAGATATTTTATAGGGTGAAAATGATGTATATAGGGTGTTAGAGCAAATCATCAAGTACGCTCAACAGATCGTATGTGATTTCTTCTTATGTTTAATCCCCTGCTGACAAGCGAAGTGAATTCCGATTGTTCACAAAATCGCTCAGCAGAAAAGAGCTATACCTATCCTTCCGACAGAAGACCAAAAAAATCTTAACTCCCGGCGCGAAAACCCGATGGAAAGTCTAAAGGAACGATCACGGCCGTCACTCAAATTGACAAGTTATGCACTCGTAAATCCTTTGCCGCTTATCCTCGCGCGTAGCAGACACGGAGGAGATGAAGAAAAAAAAAGGAACACCTGCAGGCGTGTTGAATTAAGAGCGGAAAATCTCTCTTGGCATGGAGAAACGAGGACAGGATCACCTACCGAACGAGTCTACATCATACCGTCATCCCTCGGGGTCTGCCGACGAGGGAACGAAGATCAGCTCCGCACCGAAGATAACAAGAATGACTATCCACGATGCAGGACGAGAGCCGAACACTCTCGCGATCCTATCTCGCGGATAATGAAGACGTACGTCATTCTCAAATTACTATGATCAAGCTTTAACCCGCGCAAGGATCATAGCCTCGGGTACTCCTTAACGGATGAAAAATCGACTGGACCATTACGACGGAAATTCTTTCAACCTCCTTCGCCTCTTTGTTTTTTTTTTTGCCATCACAACACTCAGCGAAGAAAAAGATTCCGAAAGAACGAAAAAGGGAAAAAACTGCCTCGTTCCAAAGAAATCCATCATTCAGAAAATCAAAGCTATTGTCGATATTCGAAATGTTATAAACTCATCGGAAGTATGATCCAAAAATGAGGAATAGTCCGAACACTGAGTTGAGTCATTTTCCGGCCCCACCGGATATGGATAGTTGCACAACACCATTGAAATGCTTGCCTCATGAATTGAGGATCGACGGATTTATCCTACGATATCCAGTTTCACGTAAGAGTGATGAAGAATATCCCTGGGAAGAAACGAGACAGGTAGGTCTTTGATAAGTAGGCGTTACGGCAAGCCTCGTTCTTCGTAGCGAATGTCTCGCCTTGTCTAGGCAACATTGCCTCGCGTGATTCTCCGCCCACTTTTCCCTCCACTTTATTCCTCTTCATTACGCTCTATCGACTATGCGAAAAGGACATCAGCGTGTACTCGCGCATGGCGCGTACGAGCAGCATGCTAATACGCTTCCAAGGCTTTGCTCGAACAGCCATGTGTGCATCTTGGCCAAAGCAGATGTGAAGCTTGCTGAAGGAAACGGATTGGGGCAATCGACTCATACCGATTGGCAATGTTAATTGCCGTAGATCTCAGCGATGGGAGTGAGATAAGGCCCTCGAAGGATGCTTCATCCCTTAGGGCACCGACGTACGCGGTGCTCGTCTTCATATCGGAAGACCGAGAACCCAACGATAATTGTAGTGTCCATGTTCGAATAAATAGATTTTCCAGATACGGAGATTGGCAAAGTATTCCGTAATGAATACCCAACGAAAGACATGACAATTCTTGGATAGTGATGTCCTCAAAAGGATGCAGTGTCGGAATTATCGATAATCAAGAGGAACGGATAGAGATATCCATCGTATGAAGTCGTTGCAGCAGTCATACGGAGTTTAATTGATTCGCCGCGGGCCGATGTTCCGAAACGGCAAAAAAGAAAACAACAATCGAAGAAGGAAGTTCGGTAGCAGCTGCTTGGAGGCACACCGAAAAATAGTTGAATTAATGAGGCGCCGGAGAAGTCGTTGCTCATCGGAATTCACGCGACACAGCGAGTCGCGATGTGTCAACCATAATCAGCGATCAAAACTCGACATGGACACCTCGTATGTAATTTCTGTTGGCGTGGAAGAGACTCGCGAGTCCCCCGTCACTCAGCAAGTTTTATAGGGTCCTTTATATACCAGTACTTCGTCTTCTCGAGGCCCGTTCCACGTGTGCATACACATGTACAGAGAAATGCGTGAGAAGTATTTGCGAGTGTATGCGCACGCGTGTGGACACGGTAAACGCTGACTTGTGGGGGCCACATAGCAAGCGGAGAAGCTTCGGGTATCGAGGCACATGCACCTGTACCGATCCATCAAGAAAACCATGGAGAAGGGTGATGCGTTGAAGATAGGGCCCCGTGGACATCCTCTTGCTAAGCCAGACCGCGAGACGTGCTGTCTTGTGCCGGAGTAACTCGGGGAGAAAGAACCTCTCGTGCACTTCTCTCCGCCTGCTCAACTTCAAGATCGCGTCGAGCTCCCCCGACAACTTTTCTCCTGCACGCAGTTGCCGCGCTAATTTTCTTGCTCTCATTACGACCGGAGCTTCTTCCAGCGTTTCACGAGCCATTTGATTTTGGGAACGTGCGTACTGTGCGTGCTCGGCGAATCGCCGACTGACAGGTACTAAGCATCTGCGTTGACGACAACGCGCCGCATCAACCAAGCCCAGTTGTAACGGCGCGATGCAATCTGCATTTAGCATTCTTGATATCGAGGGACGAGCGTTTGTCGTTCGGAATGGCTGTCTTAGTATCGCGGAAGTGTCAATGAGGTGGGAGCCGATCGTGATGGGAATGGTACTTGATCATTGAATAGATCGGTCCAGACAATGATTCCTCAACGAGTCTTGATCCTCGAGGATGATCGAATATTGGACTGCATTGATGAATAGATCAGGGGATGTCAATGCGAGACGGCAATCCATATCCAAGAGTTTGTCCATTTGCAGGACGCATCTTGGATATCCATTGGGACTCACATTACCCTGTAAATCATCAGGAAGTGGAGTCACGGGAAAAATAACACGCAAAAGCGCTTCCATGGTAGGAAAGAAGATGAAGAAGCCAATAAAAGCGAACGAGAAACGATTCATCTGTGGAGGAGCAATCGGAAAGGAAAAAAGATACAAAGATGGAGATACTTGTCTAGAAAATAGCCATTAATCAGTAATGAATCACGGAACACAGCTCTCGGCGCTCTCGATGATGCGATGATTAATGCGAGTGTGAAGAAAATCATAAAGAGCGCATTACGTGTCCGATCATTACGAGCGTAGAAAATAAAGTGACGTTATATCCGGGCAATTGGATCACCGATCTAAATTGCATGTAATGCGCGGCCGCGGCACCATTGTCCTGACTACCAAGATATATCGTCTCGACGTTGTACCATTGATCTTTAATGACTGAGGAAATGGGAACTCCATAAAGAGTTCTCGCACAGGCATAATTCATAGAGGTGAGACGAATGAGACGTTTAGCCCTTAAGGTACAATACGATACAGGCAACGGCAAAACATTCGCCACATCACGACCGATGATCAGTAGCTACCGGATGAGGAGAAATGCGCGTCTCGTCTAATGGAAGAGGATGGGGAGAACTTTACTAAGAAGACAGTGATCATGTGCTGTGAAGAACGAACGAGTGCTTTTCCTTTCAGACTTCCCCGATGAGATTCATCGGGAACGATCAATCGTCTTAGCGTCTCGATATCCCAAAGATATAGTTAAACCAATCACCTTTTTTCGTGAAAGACAATGGCTTCGTTTGTCACTTCAGGAAATGGGAGTTCACGAACTTCAGCTATTTCCAGACTCGCAGGAAAGCAAAAGACCCTCGCACTATAAATTGAGCGAGTCACGAATGTTCCCCTTAAAAATTTGTTGGGAAGTCCCCATATCCTACAACACCCCTATAGGGATTTGACCGAGACGCCGCACGTAGGGAGTCCACATTGAAATCCAAGAGGATCCCACGCTCTTCAACGTCATCATTTGAGAATTTCTTAGTTGATATTCTCAACCAGAATTTCTTACATCTCCAAAAAAAAAAAATATCCTTTCGTGACCCTGTGCATCAATTTGTTGGGGAGTCCCAAGATGCACCCCCATCTCTATGGGTATTTGTTAGGGACACCGCATCGAGAGGGTCCTCATTGTGATCCAATTGGATTCTGCACTGTTCCCCAATGAACGCCAATTGCGAATTCTTATCACGTTCGAATAAAAAATATGTGCAACGTTACGGGGAAAAACTCGGCGTGTTGAACCATAACCTGCACGTTTCATGTAAATAAAGCGCAGTAAAATAAATAGCAAAGATAATTAATGTGGCTTTTCAGTGATGTGATTCAAATCAATTTTCAAGATATACTTTTTCAAGCAATTTATACTTGTTTACGATTTATACTTTTCCAAGATCTACACATTTTGTATATCTGTATATTTTGTTTAGAAAATTCAACGTACAGAATGCGATGGCGTCCATGAAGACATCGTTTTGGATTCTCTTCGATAATAGAGCGAACCTTCAGGATTCGAATCGGATTCGCCCATTGGATTCAATGGGGAATCCCGATTAGAATCCACTGTACAAGCGTGACGTTTTAGTACAGGGTCAAGTGTGGGAATCCAATTGAGTCCCTACAACAATTTCCGCACGAGTTCTAGAAATAGTGAAGAAATTGGCCGATCTCGAGCATTGGCCTCGAATTTACGGTGCTTCAGGATGGAGAACGAAGCAGGCATAGCGTATCGTAGGCCGCGATCGAAATTGCACGGTATCTCGAGCGCAACGTTCCATACTTGATTTGCTTCTGTCGTGTGAAATGGACAGCGCAAAAGTCCTTCCATAAGAATCAGAGAGGAAGTATGATCGCGTGCGTGCAAGCAGAAAGCCGCCAGGAGGGTGGAGAGCGAAGGATATTAAGGTTTTTAGTGTATGCACGTAGGAGAGAGGTTGGTACAAGGCGGTCGAAAAAGTGAGAAGAGATAAGCGCGTACACCTCTCATAAACTTCTTTACGAGTCAGAGCACACCTCTCTCTCTCTCTCTCTCTCTCTCCATCTATCTATCTATCTATCCATCTCTCTCGTCTCACTTATCTCGTACTTTATTTTACGTATAGGCATAGCCATGATATGTATTACATCGTACTGTATATTTTGCGGCTTTCGCGACCGCTTCCACCCTTGCCGGACGAGACCGGACGACCAAGTTTGTGCCAGCTGCTGGACACAGTAGCCAGCAGGACGTACATTAATGTATCTCATAACGATCTTAATTTAACTCGAGCAAAAATCTCTTGTCTCGAGCGCCGGATCTTTCATCGTTGGAAGATACACGTTGAAAGGCAGCAGCGATGAGAACAATTCGAGTATATTTTTGACGTGAAATTTTTTTACATTTCCCCTCGTCGTCACGAACTCAAGGGCCACACGATGATAGGCAAGTGTGTTATTTTTAATGCGGTTTGCCAAAGTTCTCTTTTGGCACGGTTGGGGTAATCTCCAGGGACATCTTTGCCCCGAATGTATGGAATAAAAGAAACGAATAAATTAGCCTCAATGCGCAAACTTCGTCAAGGGTCCGAGTACGATGGAACACCCTCGAGAGGGGAACTTCCGTGATTTACCGGCGAATCCGTTGGAGCTCGAGGCTCAGCGGAAATCGTGAGATCGATACATCTGGAAGGGAACAATGTACGTTGTCATTAATTGGAAGGTAATTGATCGATTTCGGTGCGGCGGAATGTTCATTGTATCGTGAGTTCCAGGTCGCGTCTTGGCTCATTGTTCCGACGTTGGATCAATTACTCATTAGTTATGGTGGGTAATTAAGGATATGGTTGGACATTAGGTATCGCGTGTTATTTTTATTTTTTTCTTTGCATTGCGTATGTTGGTCATGCGGCTTGATCGTACGTGTATACAGCATAATTATTGCTCAACACGTGTTGCCCGAAGGTCTCATCCCGACTTATCTTTCTATACGTATATTCTTAGTCCCGACGCGGACACGATTCAACAATTCTTTAGATTTCCTCGATCGTTCGTTACGGTTATTAAAGATTGATTAATGATCGCGCCTGCGGTACGTACAACTTTGACTCGTTCAATTCATTCGCCCACGTGTAATAATATCATGTGAGAATGATGTATGATCTTTAAGACTGGCATTACGTTATTATAAAAATGTTGCGCCAAATTAATTTTCAAGAATAATTGCTTTACTCGCTGATAACAAAAGAAAATCAAAATAAAACATCCTGCCGATGCGAACTATTCGTGAAATTGATTGACCACCACGAAAAATCGATGGGAAGTTAGGCTGATTGAGAATTAATATTGGAATTACCTTTCCAATGAGGAAAGAATGTGGGAAAGATGTCCCCGAAACATTTTGGCGTACATTGACACGTGTGTGATGATGACATTCATTTTGCCATTATTGAGAAAAATTACGATATATCAGTGAGGCCTTTCGAGCCGGACCAAAAAATGGAGACGAAAAATATTTCCATTTGCGATTTGTCAGAGTCTTTCGTTTTATCTATATATATTTTCATATGTATATGTATGTATATATAATTGGCTGGAAAACATCGGTAAGAGCAAAGTTCAAAATAATTTATGAACTAGGAATCAAGAAATGAATTGCATCAATATAAAATCAAATTTTTCTTGTGCAACCAGCGTGGATAATTAGCGGCGCAATTTTCCAGACAAATCCTCGACGTCATATACGTTTGATGGCTAACATTCGCGTGAGACTGCACGTTTAATAGTTGTAAATGCCTCACACGCATTCCCCACGCCCATAAACGATATATCTCGTAACATCGGACAGCGGAAGGACTACCCACTGAGGAACACGACCCTCGTGTATACGACGCAACGCACACTCGACTATTACACCACCGCATGTACGTAGAAATAGTAAAGGAGGACCACCTCTATGAAGTCTGCGTCGAACCTCGCCAGACCCCAGAAAACACTTGCATCAAGTGTATAATATATATATATATTTATATTTATATATCCGTCCACAGGATATCACATTTTGAAAATAGTATTAAAATAATTCGATAATCTGAGGTCTTGCAACAAATGTTTCATACAAAAGTTTTATTGTTTGAAGGGGGCATATAATAATTTTTTTTGACCCACGTTTACGAGATTACGCAATGTTTTTTTATTTTATTATGGAAACGGACGAACTAAATTTCATTGAAAAAAAATGCTAATTTTGAGATAAATAAATCGAAAAAAAAGTCTCCAGCCTGAAAAGCAAGGAAGTTATAGCAGTTCGAAGATTTTGGAAATATCGTACGCTATTTCCTCGACGGCTGCTTTAATTTTTTTATGTGTTATAAGAACGAAGTATTCACAAGGTAGCTAGAAAAGTGACGTTCAGAAAGAAAATCTAGGTGCCTCGCATGTATACCTATGAGAATCGCCCCATGTTGTACGATTTCTTTTACTTATCCAAAAAAATAGCGTTTAAAATGTTTTTTCTTCGAGTTTTCTTGCAGCATTGGTTTCTCTTTTTTGTGTATGTACTTTCCTCTCGGAAGATTGAAAAGAAATTGGGAGTCATTCACTGATATAAGTATTTTTTTATCATCTAAACTTTAGTGATCCTCTCAAACCGATTTTTTAAACTCTTGAGCAAAATCTGAGGCATTTACGGTAGTGTTCAGTTGGCCACTTATTTATTGCTTAATAGTGCACTTCACAACGATAGCACGAGTTTAGAAAAATCGCGAGGAAAGTACATACACAAATGAAAAAATCAAAAAATGATTTTTTCTCTGGTGTTAATACGAGGCATCTAAATTTTCCTTCTGCACGTCAATTTGCCGGCCACCCGAAATACACACACACACACACACACACACACACACACACACACACACACACACACACACACACACGCACACACACACACCTCGACGTCATCGAAACTTCTTTCGAACGTATTGACAGGCCCCACGTGAGTTTCGCAAATCCTGGCAACTTCCTATCCAAGCTAGAACGATCACCAGATATTTACAGGAAAAGTTGAACTGAGCCAAAAAAGTAACCAGCACAATTGCATCACGTCACCGA
Organism: Ophion costatus; assembly: GCA_951751655.1. NCBI lineage: Eukaryota > Metazoa > Arthropoda > Insecta > Hymenoptera > Ichneumonidae > Ophion > Ophion costatus. The sequence goes on from OX632361.1 coordinate 33,774,289, forward strand.
TCGATATATTTCGACAATTTCCCCGATAACCCAAACATCGGACCTTTCCCCCGGAGTGAGCCCCTTTTTTTACGAAACATGCTAGTTCGTCAGGCCTCTCCTACAAATCATATAACTTTACGATAAGAACGTTCACCGTGAGTGGCTCGAAAATGAGGTCTCCCGTTTTTACGATTTCCGACGGACATGCGTTCGCCACAACGGGTAAACAGCCGGATGAATAAATAACAAATGTTATTCGAATGTAACGGAATACGATGATGGGTCCCGCGAGTAACGTTCGACCCGTATCTCTGCGAAAGCTTCACCGGTATCAGAATTGTCAGAAGCGCAAATGTCGGGAGCGCGCGTTATGCGCTCGCGCCCTGCACTTTTCGCACGTTTGGTGCCTCGTTGAAGAACGGATAGAGCAAGTAGGGAGAGCAATGATGATTGCCCGGGCTCTTTTATAGTCACCATCGTGGACCGCGGATACAGCGCGCAAGTTCATACGCCGCGAAATCACCGCTGCCATCTCTGCCATAACGCCAGATAAACACACGCGGATACGTGCCAGCCACGTTTACGACCAATTGACAGTGCCGGTATTCGCGCACACGAGCAATCTGCAATGAAATTCCTCCGGCAAAGAAAGTCCTCGAGGCAACCGAACGGGAGGATCTTTCGCACTTTTGTACTACGTACGCTCGTTAAACGATTCCCTGCTCGATTTCACGCACACACACACACACACACACACACACACACACACACACACACACACACACACACACACACACACACACACACACACACACACACACACACACACACACACACACACACACACACACACACACACACACACACACACACACACACACACACACACACACACACACACACACACACACACACACGCACGCACGCACGCACGCACGCACGCACGCACGCACGCACGCACGCACACACACACGCACGCACGCACGCACGCACACACACACACACGCAAGCACACGCACACGCACGCACGCACGCACACATACGCACGCACGCACGCATGCACACGCACGCACGCACGCACGCATGCACACGCACGCATGCACACGCACGCACGCACACACACGCACGCACCGCCAGACCTACACACACTCACCTCCACACGCGTACCTCCCCACCCCCCCGGGGGCACTCACCTACACACACGCACCACCACCCCTACACACACACACACCTACACACACACACCTCACACGCGCACCACCAGCCCCACACTTACCTACACACGCGTACCACCGCAACCCCCCCCCCCCCCGGGGGCACACACCTACACACACGCACCACTACTCCCACACACACACCTACACAAACGCGCCGACACACACACACACCTCACACGCGCACTACCAGCCCCACACTCACCTACACACGCGTACCACCGCACCCGCCCCCCCCCCCCCCCGGGGGGCACACACCTACGCACACGCACCACCACCCCCACACACACACCTACACACACCTCACACGCGCACTACCAGCCCCACACTCACCTACACACGCGTACCACCCCCCCCCCACACGCAAACACACATACGCACACCTCTACACACATACACCACCGCCCCCACACACACACGCGCGCCCACACACACCTCCACACACGCGCACCACCAGCCCCACACTCACCTACATACCCGTACCACCCAACACATGCACACACAAACACTTCTACCCCCTACACACTTCTACCCCCACACGAGGACCTACACGCACACACCAACACACACACACACACACCTACAATCAAGATTTATATCCGATCAATAATAATCGCGAAGTATCCTGCATTCTTTCTGTTTCGACCCCGGTGCTGTTTGATAATACGAATGAATAATTTAGCAATGAAATAGTTGGAAAATATATTTTTGCGAGAAATTTTGAAAAATTGCTATTGTTTTTATATCTTTGGTTTCCGCAGCGTCAGCCTGCGCCAACACTCGAACGAATGACTCAACACTTGAATTCGAGCAAACGACTTGACCCTAAATTCCGCAAGAAATCATTATAATGGAAAAATTGGAGCAGGTGCCTTCGAATCGCACGTAAGAAGATCTTCTATCAGGATCGATACTCCCCATCGTCGTGTCCCGGATCCGTGTGTCTCCACCAATTATCCACTTTTGTCCAAAATATTAGCACCGAGCGATCCATCGATAATGGTAAATAATAACTACACTGTACGACATCGATAAATTGCGAGGATAAAGATCTCCCCCCAGTCTTGGCATCGTGTCGATCGGTAATGAACCTCCCTCGTGTCCTCCCTGCATTAGCGTTTTTATCGTGCTACACGCTACTCCGTGTTCTTTGTTTTTTTTTCTCCCTCTGCCTCCTCTCCTACTGCAAAGAAAAGTCAGGTGGCCCGACGATGCTGTAGGTGGTTATAATGAATTTGTGGTCGATTTATCGGCGTGTAACGATCGGTTACAGGAATAAGAAGAAGGATGAGGAAGAAGAAAGAGCGAGAGAGAATACAAAGAGAAGAGTGATACAGGAGCAGGACTGTATCAGCGACACGCGGGCTGACCCACATATTTTTCGCACTGCGCGGACACCGCTGTTCGTGATGGATAGTCATTGAAACGGAGCCTCGAGGACGACGGTCACCTGCCATAGCAATGGACACTCCATAAATGGTCCTGAATTGACCACAGAGCATTCGTTGCTCTGGCGAACTTGTCCTCAGCGAGCGCGACCCGCAAAATCACCAGTATCTTTTTTTTCTTCTATTTGTCCATTGGGTTAAAAAAACAAGAGAGATTTCCTCCTTGTCGTTCCATGCTCAAAACGCAAGCGACGAAGCTGAAGATTATTCAGCTGCGGACGAAGAAAATTATTTATGAGTCTTATTAATGCTCGCACACCCAAGCTCTAATTAATAATGTCTGTATTTGCACGAGCGGAAGATTATGATCTTGAAGCACAGGATGCAATGAGAACACTCGTGCAACTTGCACGTCAACGCTTGATGAACGGACGAGCGAGGCACATCGATCGCAGGGTGTATGACAGTGTCTTGAGTTCCGAGCAACGAGATCAAAGTTTTAATTAAGTCAACTATACGTGGCTCGTCGAGATAATTGGCTTTGGAAACATCCAAACCGCAGTTTCATTCGCTTCAAATGGATCTTAGACTTGATCAAACGATCGTATTTGATTCAGGCTGCGCTGGTGCAGTAGAAACGTCTTTTTGATTTATAACTGTAGTGAAACACTGCATTTGATACGAAGAAATGTAATTATCGTTCACACGCGTATGATAATGAAAGGCAATTGAGGAATTTCTTTGAGGGGTTTTTCTATACCACGATGTTGGGTCTAATTATCGGTTTTTATTTTGCAAATTCTTAGTTAAATTTCGTAAATAATATCCGAATGGCTTTCAGTCGAAATGAGATGGAAATAAATTTCGGAGCCAATAGAACTTTATTTTATTATAAACAAAAAGGCCGTAATTGTAACTCTAAATGCATTTTTTTCGAAATACCGTTTTTTTAAATATGTCTTTATGCTGGAACTTCCATAGTTTTTAAAACTTTTATCCGTTCCACCGAAAATTTGTACAAAACATTGTTTGATACCGTCTCTAGAGAAGTACCAAAGATTCTGGTGAAATATTGAAAAATGTCTTCGCAATTAACATGCTGATGAAGAATTGTTTTTCGCCCAAATGTATAATTCACAAAAAATCAGTATTTTTTCAGATTCAGTTCGAGTATTCAATAACGTTAATTGATTCTTTTTAAATCGACATCCAAGTCCCCATATCCATTTGCACGCTAACACAGTAGTGTTTACCCTTCAAGCCAAATAAAGAAAGTTAGAGCACGATGAACGCATCTACTAAATTTCATTCTGTTGAAAATGAATACAAAGGTTAGTAACCCGAGACTTAAATGTTTTTTTCAATACACGATAGTTTTGAAATTATTACGACTATTTTAAAGACCTGCGCATGCGTGAGAATAAAATTAGTACTTCAAGGTTACCTTTCAAGTTATTCTTCAAGTTACTTTTCACGTTATTTTTCAAGTTAGTTTCTAAATTCGTTTTCAAGTTGCTTTTCAAGTTGTTTTTCAAGGTACTTTTGAAGATACTTTTCAAGTTACTGTTCAAGTTACTTTTTAAGGTACCTTTCAAGTTACCTTTTATGTTACTTTTCGAGTTACTTTTTAAGTTACTTTTCGAGTTACTTTTCAAGTTACTTTCCAAGTTACTTTTCAAGTTACTTCTCAAGTTACGTTTCAATTTACTTTTCAAATTACTTTCCAAGTTACTTTTCAAGTTACTTTTCAAGCTACTTTTCAAGTTACTTTTCAAATTACCTTTCAAGTTACTTTTAAAATTACTTTCCAAATTTACTTTTCAAGTTACTATCCAAGTTACTTTCCAAGTGACTTTTCAAGTTACTTTTCAAGTTACTTCTCAAGTTACCTTTCAAGTTACTTCTCGAGTTACCTTTTAAGTTACTTGTCAAGTTACTTCTGAAAGTCAACTTTCAAGTTACGTTTAAAGTTTTGTTTGGAAGACAATAATTCTCCGATCGTCTAAATAGAATAGTCGAAAGTTCATGACTTATTTAACGTAACCTTTCAACCTCTAAATCAATTATGTGGAGACGCTACATTAAAACGGACAAATTCCCGATACGCGCGATGATTCGCGGATAATTATACAGGAATTGTACAGGAAATTTCAAACTTCCTGGTGTTTCGTCCGTGCAACACTGGGTTCAACCACTAGCCCTTCTCGGCAACAAGTGGATACATAGTAAACAACTTTCCAGACTCCCCAGGACTACGAATACGCGCCGAACGACAATAACTCGTACAACTTGTCGCATTATACTTATCCCGTGCAATAAAGGAATGGAGAATTTTCCTGTAATGTAACAGCAGTATGCTGAGGTAGACTACCTTAAACAATATCTGCTAGGAACGTGCCTCGCATACGAGTGAATAAAACGATGCAATGAAAACTCACCCTGAGCAATAACAATGGTAAAGTAATAATGGCAATTAAATATGACAATTTGTCTAATTATGTATCCTTGGCTATGAAGGATAGTTAATTAATTACAATAAAATAATTGAGCTGTCTCCAGAATGATTCCAGCAGCGAGCAGCATGGAAAATATACTCACTAGGACTGACTAATTCAATAAAATTATTCGAGTATTAAATTCTTCTCTCTATGATTGACTCACACAATTTTTTCAGCGGGGTTTTCGCTAACTTAAAAACAAAAGAACGATATGCTACACGCGTGAAGCTCCGAGGAAAATTGAACGAGGGGAAAAAAGCCGAAACTCGTTTACACCACAATCCAACAGGTGCACTTTTCTCGTAAGGTTGCGTCTTTATTGTCTCGCAATTATATAAACTATTTTGGCCTCGCGTTTGTAGCGGAAAATTTACGAGATATGCGTTCGACTCGCTTAAGTTGAGAACGCTAATTATCGACGATATTACTAAATAACGAAATTGCCAGGCTGTACAATTATTTACTTATTATTCATTTGCGAAAGGTTCGTTAAGGGGGAGGGAAACTCTGCGGAGGCGCATTTTTTCGTAATGTGAGAATACGCATGAATATGCGAAGGATATGCGTCGATAAAGTCCAACCTCTCGACCAATCACGCGCCTTTTCTCCTTCCCCTCGTGCATATGTTGCACGATATTTCGCTGGGCATTTATTTACACTTATTCACGAATGAGGGAACGTGGCTGCCATGCGTGTCCTCGTGTGTTTAAAAGTAACCGGGGATTTTTTTCAGGTAAAAAGAAAATCTATGTGATTTATCGAGTTTTCGGACCTATCAGTTTTTTATGAACCTTTCGGCCCTAAATACCGATTATTTGGGCACTCGTTGAATTTGTATCCAAATAAAAACTACACGGGTTTTGAGAGGCAATTTTTAACTGTGAATATTAGGAATATGGAGTCAGCTCGAAATTACGGAACGCAAACAATATTGCGTCCGAAAAAAGTTTCTGTAGAATATTTTACAAAATGACACTTCTTTAGAAATTTCGAATGGAGAACGAATAAACGGTGGAATAGTAGACGAAATAAAAACAGACGAGCTTTAAACTTCGAATAAATAGTGGTTAAAACAGAACAGTGTAAAAAATAATGAGAAAATACAATAAAATAGTACATAAACTCAAATAAAATACATTGATACTTTAATTAGCCTCAACAGGCTAATGAAAGTAAAAAGTGGAATGCTGTATGGATCCGAAATTTGGGGGTGGAAGAGGGAGAAGGGGTGGAAATATTCCGAGCAAGGTCTGTTGAAATGGCCATGAGAGTTGGTCGAAACACCCCAAACTATAGGGTATCTCAAAATAATATGATACTTGTATTTCTTGATGAAACGTATTATTTATTTGAAAAGTACGAATATTTTGATTTCAATATAAGGTACAAACATGGAACTTATGTTTGGAACGCAATATTCGATAAATTGCCGCCTCGTCCCTGTTTGAAAGCGTTCACTCTTTGGAAGAAATGTTCAATAACATTTTGGCATAATTGCGGACTAATTTCATTAAAGGGAGGTGCCTGAGTAAACGGCGAGAAAAACAGGTAAACTTCGGGAATTTTTATCTCAAAAACTAATGTTTCGTCTGCATCCGGGTTTTTTTATTGGAAAATATGTACATTGAGGTATGTTTAGGATTTTTTTAAAATAAACTCGTTGACTGGAAGCGATTCAATGGCGATTATCTAAAAACATAGTTTTCAAAGTCGATGCAAGATGTATCTCGAAAACGGCTTGTCCGATTTTGTCCAAATTTGGATACAATATTCTTCGATAGTTTTTCTCATTCGCCACGTAGGATATTTTCGAAATATTCATTTTTGACGGAATTGCGACCGTTTTAATTTAACATTCGTTTTTCGTTCGCAATTTACCACGATTTTGGTTACATAAAGAAGCAATGGTTCAATCAAATGAAAACCCCCTACGTAGCGAATGAGAAAAACTATCGAAGAATATTGTATCCAAATGTGGACAAAATCGGACTAGCCGTTTCCGAGGTCCATCTGGCACCGACTTTGAAAATTACGTTTCGAGATAATCGCCACAGAACCGCTTCCAGTCAATAGATTTATTTTTAAAAATTCCTAAACATACCTCAATGTATATACTTTCCAATAAAAGAAAACCCGGATCCAATCGAAACATTAGTTTTTGAGATAAAAATTCCCGAAGTTTACCTGTTTCTCTCGCCGTTTACTCAGGCACCTCAGGTATACATAACTAAATAGAGAAGTAAGCAAAAAGGAAGATTCAGTACGTAAGTGTGGATGGACAAATGGCAAAAGGATGATTATAGCGTTAAGGGGTCACCCCCACTTGCGATTTTGAAAAAACCGTTTTTTTATTGCATTTTTTTGGAAGTATAAGTATCTGAGAATATGTCCTGAAAATTTCAAGTCGATCCGAACAAAATTGACTGAGATATGAGCGTTGGAAGAGAAGAATCCGTTCTTCGTGTAAACTCAAATTGAAACTTTAAACGCCTTTTTCTCAAAATGGCATTTCGGAAGTCGGTGACCAAGATTACTCGAACACTAATGAACCGATCTTCTTGAAATATTGCAGGCTTATTTAATACGTAAAAATGTAGTCTTTAATCGTTCGATTTTTCTTTTTCGAAAAAAAAATGACCGTTTTATAGCCAAAAAACGGCCGTTTTTTTCGTTAAAATCGAACCATTAACTTTGACTGTCCGCCATTTTGTGAAAAATGAATATTTTCTAAAATCCTTCGATTAAAGACTAGTTTATACTTATATTTGACTAAATCCATCCGCATTTTTTTTTTCAGATGATCCACTTCGCCGCAATGTTGGTCACCGCAAACCGTGTATATAAAAACATTATTTCATTGACGGCCATTTGCCACTAAACAATGTAATATTTTTCAATAAAAAAATTACTGAAAGTTCTTCAAGATGTGTTCTTGAAGATGGTATATTGATCGATTAAAAAAGTTTTGTAGTTTTCTTTAAAAAAATTCATGAAAAAGGCCTTTTTGCGCTACAAGTGGGGGTAACGCCTTAAAGCGTAGAAGTAAGGAAAACTGTGGAAGAAAAGAAAGGAGAAAATGTAAGAAGCCCGCGAGGGCATACATGGAAATAAAGGAACTACTACTGCTACTACTACTACAGTAAAAAAAGGCCCAAAACATGAAAAATAAAATGAATAACCCACCCCAACTCTCTCGTCTCTTATCAACTTCCCAAACGTTCTCCCTCGTCTCGAAAGGCGAGAAAAGCGATCGACATCTCCAAACGACCGTAGTTCTCCACCGAGACGATATAACGTTTGACGCAAATGGCTCGAGTGGCTGGAAATGACGAAACCGCGCAAGAACACACGTATTTTTGCAATGCGTGCGCGGATATAATGGTTTAGAGGTAGCCCGATTCTCGGCCTCTGTACAAACTCGTCGCGTTCACTCGCTCTCGTCGCCCGGTTCTTCCACTCACAATTATCGTGTCACTCAAACGTAATGGGAAAAATAGTCGAGCTCGCCGCCTGAACAATTTGCATGTAGGCCTGCACAATATAATACTGTATCTCCGTGAGTGAGCGCGTCCGCGCGCATTCGCAAGAAAAGAACACGACATGGAACTGGATTTATTTGCTACCGTTAAAGTGCACGGCCGTATGGACTAAAAGAGTACACCGCGCGACAACGAGTACCGAGTGATAAACCGCTCGGATACCTGCTAATTGCGTAATTAAAAAATCTCTTCGGCAACTGCGCCTTGCCGATCGCGTATTATCGCAGAAGACAGACATAGAGAAAAAGAAAGAGAAAGAGAAATAGGAAGAGAGAGAGAGAGAGAGAGAGAGAGAGAGAGAGAGCCGAGAAGTCGGAATGTTAGCGGCATTTTATTTGCCAACCGAGGACTGACAAACAAACCGTAGAAAATGGCCGGGTGAAAGAAGGCAAGCATTTCCCGCGCGCGCAATGACGTCCAATCGTACATCGCAAAAATCCTTTTCATGCGAAATCTAACAACTGTGTATAGCCGCGTATTCCTCTCCACCCATTATTTCTAAGAATTTCAACTCTTCGCGAGCTGTGATGATAGCTCGCCGCGGTCTTTTCTCCGCAGTCACTCGACTATTGCGATTGCCCCCCTCCCCTTCTTTTTCTCTCTTTATATATATATATATATATATGCATGTATGTATGTATGTATGTATGTAAATATACGTGTGTGTGTGTGTGTGTGTGTGTGTGTGTGTGTGTGTGTGTGTGTGTGTGTGTGTGTGTGTGTGTGTGTGTGTGCTCCCTTTGCTAAATGTTCCCTCGGCTCTCTCTCTCTTGCATGCCCTTTTCACGCTTGTTCTTACCCGGCAAGACTGTTTTATAGATATCCCGTTGAAGTAACGACTCGCTGGAGTAATATTTCCACGTTGTTTCTTTCAACATTTTCATTATGCGCCTTTACAGATTTTTTCGAGAGACACGCTTTCTCTCCCTCTCTCTCTCTCTCTCTCTCTCTCTCTCTCTCTCTCTCTCTCTCTCTCTCTCTCTCTCTCTCTCTCTCTCTCTCTCTCTCTATTTTCCTCGGCTCGCGACAGAATTACGCGCCGCTACGAACATTAAATATTCCCCGTACAATTGTGTCAATGCTTCACATGTTGAACGAGCAGAGACATACATTTTAAAATCTTCCCGGCAAAGTGCTTAATTTTTATGAGAAGTACATTGAATTTGTGGAAAAGTGAAAAAAAAAGTCGGGAAGATCGAGATTTTACACAGTTTTGCCGTTGCGGGATGTGACGCAAAGCCAACTGTGACTACTTAGAGTTCATTTGAGTATAGTGGATGAGCTGGTATTTGAATTGGAATGTTAAATTATTATTTTGAATATTAAAATATTTACTTACCGCTGTTGGAGTATTTATGTTATTCTCCTTATCGAATATCGCTTTATTAAAATGTTTGTTCATCGGCATTAAACGATTGCTTAGATTGCACTCACGATCAGTTAAGAGTTTATTTCAAATGACAAGTATCGTCCAGACGTAGGTTTTTGTTCGAATTTGGCAATTACGTTGGCAGCACTGAATGAAAATACAGTAGGTTCGAACAGAAAATCCTCAAATGTTTCTAATTTGCAGGTGATGCGAACAAATTAATTCTCGTTGTACTTCCAACGGGGTGCGAAAAAAAGTTATCTTCGTCCACCACGATCAAGCACGTGTGCGTCGTTTTTCAGCATTTAATGCGTTACGTTTAAGTGAAAAAAAAATCTTGACTTTCTTTTCACTGGCTTAAATGATGTACAGAAGTAATTATACACGAATTTTTTTGTTTTTTTTTCTTTTTTTTCGAACTCATTTTCCGAAGTGCCTCCAAGGGCTTCCAATGCACGAAACAATCTATACGGTGGCAGTAGCAATTTGGAGTCGTTTAGTGCATTCGGTGTCCAGAAAACATACAATGACCTATCTGAAGACCTACTATCAAAATGCGCCGGTAGGTGCACGCAGAATTCAAATGAGAGCTTTGTTCTATCGTGTAGACGACAGCTCCTAAATCAGTTTTGTAATTTTAAACGCGTTTTTCTCGGAACCACGTTTTTCAAATCGGGAGCATAGTTTGGGCCGTTTTCCTCCGACTGACTTGAAATTTTAACTGTAGCTTCTTAAATAAATTCTCCAAAGTAGTACACACGATTTTCACCATTGATCAACAATTCTCGTGTTTATAAACAAGGTCAATTTTTTAGCAAAAAACAAAAATTTATTCAAAATTAAGCCATTTTGCGAAAAAAGAACATTTTTCTCAATTATGGGCCGCACTTCTCTAGCAGAACTAATATAAATGACGATTCATCTTTGAGGGAGGACACCACTGTACAATTTTCGACAGTATCGTTTTTTTGTTGAAAACACTTATAAAAAATCGTTTGAATCTTCACAAATATAATGCATGTTCGTTTATAGCAGAAAAAACAGGTTTAAAGTGGTTTTCAATCAATTCTAAGGGGAGTCTCTCCGAGCGCTGAAAACCGCCTTCGGCAATGCCGCGCCGGTAGACGTGGTACCAGCTACACAAAATAGCGTTCAAAAATTTGATCCCGAAGTAAAAACCATTCCCAACGAGGATCACGTAACCCACCGACTCAAGAAGCTCCCACGCTTCTGCAAATTAACTCGTGCATTTGTTTCCTAGCGGGTACCCAAAACGTCGAACACGTTTTTCTCAAAACCATGTTTTTGAATTCGGCTTGAATTCGCTTTTCTCGATTAAGTAAAAATCATTAAAAAATGATCACTTTTTATGCGAAAATTATGATCGCCAAGACGAACTTTTTTTCGAAAATCGTTTCTATTTTTTTCACTATTTTTTAATTGCCCCCGTTCTTTACTGTCAAAACTAATATGATCAACGAAAATATTTCACTCTCAGTTGCAGGATTGAATTTATGACAGTTCTACTGCGTGCCGCGGAGGGGGTTGGCTGAAAACCACTAGTGCGACTCGTGCGCCGCCATTTTGTATTTTGTTTGACAAATGATTTTTTTTACATACTTCAATATGTACCTAATAAAGCCTGAAAATTGTTTTGACCTTGTATTTGATTCCTTTTTGTTAAGGATGTTGAGCCCCTATGAAACATGTTAATGTTAATTGTTCAATAAATAGCTTCTTAATCGTCATGAAATTTTTACACGACCTCCTGAATACTTCATGTAAAAACATACCAAATTTTCAGAATTCTATCATCATTACTTCAACCTCCTTAAGGGTTGAAATAAAAAATGATAAGAAAATTCGGAAAATTTGGTATGTTTTTGTATGAAGTATTTAAGAAGTCGTGTTAAAATTTCACGACGATTAGGAAGCTCGTTGTTAAAAAATTAACATTTTGTTAAGAACAATTTTTAAAAGAAATAAAAAAAAATTCATCATTAAACTTCATTTTGTTTCCGTTGCTTTCAGTATATTGTAGATATTATAAAATTGAGAGGTCAAAAAAAAACTTATTGGAAAGTTACATCAGTTTCCATAAAACAACATTTAATTTGTGAATGTTAATTGTTCAATAACGAGCGTCCTAATTGTCGTGAAATTTTTACACGACCTCTGAAATACTTCATACAAAAAAATACCAAATTTTCAGAATTTTATCATTTGCGATTTGGGACTCAACATCCTTAAATCCAAAGAAAACGGTCGAAAATGGGCAACTACAGTGGAGTCCTCCCTCAATTCTAGGTGCTAATTCATAACAGTACCGCGGCCTTCCACAGGGCACCTAAGCATACTCCTAGGGACCACTGGGCCGCCGTATTGTATTTATTTTGTTACATTTATTTTTCATATACATCATATATTTATATACATTATATATATTTATATACATGTGTTGATGTATATTTCATATACATCAACACATCTATAATAAACCCTCGGAATCTCCTTTTGATACCTATTTATTATTCTCAATTTAAAAAATCCACAAAAGTCTCATTTTACGGTGAGCCACAGAGACTAACGCCTAATCATAGAGGTAGCGAGTCCAAAAAAAAAATCATACATTAAATATTCCACATATTTCCCGAGCTGGACATTCTCGGGTCGATAAAACTTTTCCGAATGGATCGATCGGCAACCCGTCGAAGTACCCAGGTGTGATTATTTTATCATCGTTTTATCAAATTTATTGAACTGTCTGCCCTCGAACACGGACATCCCCGGAATGTCGATAAAAGTTAATCGTAAGGTGTGCACGAAACAAAAATTTCCGCGACGGCTGTGCAATGCCTTAAGCGGCGTACGAGCGACGTAGAAACGTATCCTTAAATTTCAACAACATCGCGTAAGAATGTATCCAAGTTGTGTGCATGTGTGTGCGGCTGTCCAGCTGCCGTTGCATGAAGAAGAAAAAAAAACATTTAACGTCGACAAATGCATCGCGTCGATTAATGAAATACCAATAAAACAAAGAGCCCATATAATATACAAGGAATCGAGCGCGAGTAGATCCGCTTAAGTACTTCCTCACGCACTCGCTGCGCTGTTGCTTTACTCGCAACGGAGCGGCTGGGCAATGGTATCGCGGGCATAGAGTCGCGCGGGGCCCCCTCGTTACATCGCGAACGAGCTACAAAACGTTTCGACGCCTTCATAATTCATCGGGTTAAACAGTTTGCGCATAAGCCGAGTTGTAAGGCTAAGATCGTAAACCGAATTACGAGCCGAATGCACACGTTTTTCTTTTCATATTTATTTTCTCCGATAGAATCGCGAAGAGGAATAAAATATTGTACTTTTATCAGTTGGAGTAAGAATGATGAAGAACCGAAGGTGGTGGCGATCTCTCTGCTGCAAGCTGCCAATTTTGCTTGGGCCAATACTCGGATGGGTGACCGCTCAGCGCCGTCACTGAACGAGAGACACTTTGATTTTTTATTCGATTTTATTGAAATCGGGTAAACTGATGTTCCGATGGTAAGTTTTGTGGAGGTTCCGACCGTATCGGCAAGGGTTTTCCACAGTTTCCCTGTGCCACTGTGCGAGGGGGAAAAATAGTGCGGAGGCGATATTGGAGAAGAGGGGCTTCTGGGGGATGTTCAAGGAACTAGAAATAGGAGAGAGACGAGTGTGGGGATAAAATGAAAGGTGTAGGGACGTAAAAAGTCATGGCTTTCATTGGATAGCGACGGACAATCTCAAAAAAGTCTCGCAGATTTTTTGAATTTTTTAGAACAGATGGACTATTTTAGCTGGATCAGCCAACGTGGCGATTAAAAAAAAAAATTTCAGTACATGTATGTACGTTTGTATATTTTTAATGCGTTTTATTTCAACCAATCGTTGTGAAAAAAACCGACTTTCGACATTTTTTTCGGATCTCCAAATAGATGAGATAACTAAATTTAACTAAATCTAGGCCTCAACTAAACCTGGATGTTTTTGTACCCCTTAAGGACCATCCCGTTGACGAAAACTCGTTCGCTTCCGTTACCATCGTAGCTACGAAAAAGCTCTTTCTGTAGACATAACGTCAGAACTGCCAAACTGATAAAATGCATTTCCAATTCTGACCACATTGAGCCCAATTCAAGTTTTTCCATTGTAACGCCCGAAAATACCTCACCACGAGCACATCTCGAGTTAACGTCGTGAATAAATTATTGGACGAGAATAAAATCCTCGAAGTATTAGTTTTTTTACATACTCCCCAGAAATTATCGACTTCGGTTTTTAGGAAGGAGGAAACTAATCATTTTCTCGGGCCACGTCAATTTATTTCCTAAAATTACTTGGCACAGACTACCTTAACCGTCCGTTGACACACTTAACTCTGGCCGCGATTTTAACATACCGGGTCAACTTAAGGCCTCATATATAAGTTCGATAAAAAATATATATTTTTTTATTGGCTCAACTGATGTATGAGCACCCTAAAAATGATATGGTCCGAAGAAAAATGGTTTCAAAACTTCAAACGCGTTTTTTTAAAACCATGTTTCCAAAATCGGACGGACTGTTGCTTCTCAGATATATTTTCTAGTGAAGTACACCCGATTTCTACGGTCGATCAAGAATTACGGTTTTATGAACAAATTAAGGGCATTTTTTAGTCGAAAATGCAACTTTTTAAAATAAAATGGTGCCAAATTAGCAAAAATCCATATTCTGTAATAATCGTGTGTAATTCGCTGGCAAAACTCATGTAGTTTACGATTTTTTTTGTGCCATATCCGCCTCAAAAAAAGGCCATGTCTTTGTACCGGCCGCTGGACCATTATTTTGTATTCTTTTTTTTTAATCAAAAATTGATTTGAGTATCTATGGATGTGTAAAATAAACCCTCTAAACTTCATTTTAATTGCTTTATTAGCATTTTAAAAAAGTCCCAAAAAAGCCTTATTCTCGAACTATCCAAAGGTATATAAGGCATTAACGCAAAAGGCACCTCATCCGCTTGCCATGAACAACCCTTCGGCAGGTTTTATTATTATGTTATTATCTTATTATACTATATTTTTTTATTTATTTTTTATTATTATCTTATTTATTTTATTATTATCGGTTTTATTATCTTACTGTTATCTTATTATATCAACTTTTAATTTTTTTATCAAGAACATACTTTCCCCACTTCTCAACATGTCTGCATAATTGACATTCCCAAAATATAAGAATGAAACGTGGTAAAAAATTATTAAAAATTTTCAATTCTGGGGAAGTGAAAATTTTATTTAAAATTCGTCCGGGTCAAAATGACTCAGTGTGTCAACAGAAAGTTAATCAATTCCAACAGTCGGTGATATTTTCGGTAAGACCTTTTATTCAAATGCGAATATTACGGCGTTCGAGTGTATTGGACAAGTCCGTTGTGACATGCTGCTTTCTCTTGCCTCAAATTCCTCCTGGCGACCTCAACGATTCCTTCGAGTATTTCAATAAGTCGAGAGTGTATTCGACAGTCATCGAGAATGCCCACCGCATAATTTCCATGCGTATGCATTCGCTCAAATATATATATATATATATATATATATATATATATATATATATATATATGACCGAATGCATTTCGGTCTCGTGCCACCTGCATAATTAGAGACCGCAGCTAAAAGCCAGAGAGAAAAGAACGTACGCAATACTGTACATTTAGTCCTATACATCGACGTCCGCGAGTGGCAACGACATACACCACTGCGAGCACTGAACCGCGATGCTTTTAATTGCTCGGTGCGTTCGGTCGCGAATAATTATCCGTGACGTGGACGACTTCGCCGCTTCCTAAAAGGCTTCCATTGTAAGCGACGAATACGTAAAGAGGAAGTCGAAACTCGGTTTCACTTATCTGTGCTCTCTCTCTCGCTCTCTCTCCCTCTCTCTCTCTCTCTCTCTCTCTCTCTCTCTCTCTCTCTCTCTCTCTCTCTCTCTCTCTCTCTTTCATTCTTTCTTTCTTTTTTTCTTTCTTTCTTTCTATCTCTTTTTCTCTCTGGCTCTCCCAGGCTCTTTTGTGGAGAGTAAAGTGGTATTTTTATGTTTGATAACGGTAGATAATTCAACGAGCAGCAGCAAACTTCTTGTCGCCAGTAAAGCTGCCTTTTTACAATTTCTCCTAAGCCTGGGTTGAAATGTGTCGTTATTTATAAAGAAAAACCTTATTCATTCAGAGCTGTTGTGTTTTACGTAAAAATTCAATTCCGTGTCATAATGATTCATAAATTTATATTCGTGGACTTCTTCAGTAATTTATAATTTTATGTTCATAAATTTCTTAAATTATTTATAAATTTATGTTCATAAATTTCTTAAATTATTTATAAATTTATATCCATAAATTTCTTCAATAATTCATAAAATTATCTTTAATAATTCATAAATTGATATCCATAAATTTCTTCAGTAAACCATAAAATGATATTCGTAAATTTCTTCAATCATTCATAAATTCTATGCATTTAGTGTTTTAGTAAGTTATTGACAATTTTTATAAACTATTTTGCAGCCTGTTTCTAATCTGACTCTCTCTCTCTCTCTGTCTCTCCCTCTCTCTCTCTTTCTCGTTGTCCATCCTTTTTGGAAAGTCGGAAAGGTTTTGGAAAATTGAAAGGTTATGAAAAAAAAAATTTGGCACAATTAAATTTAAAAAAAGGAACACGCGTGCGAAATTCCGCAACTAAGAAATCTGCTCTGGAAACATCTCGAACTGGATCACAATTTTCTACGAATACGATGTAAAAAAACAATTTTCCGGAGTCCATCAAAGTACCTCGATCTCTCTCGAAAATAGATTTTTTTACTTCAACCTATGAAAGGTGACTCGATTTTTTTTCTCTGCGGACCGATGTTCCAAATATCGATAACATTGCGGATAATTTTAATTCTCTGCTGACTTTAAACGATCGAGGCGGTGTGCGTGCAACCATCGGCTCGTCACTTTCGCCATTGTCCGTACCAGAGAACTTCCCTCGAGGATAAATGCTACCGTCCGACTCCCACACCTGGCGAGCCGATTTTTTTCTCGTTTCTTCCCTGCGACAAAAGCGTAAAAAACGTTTTCTCTGTGCGGCGAAAATGTATCTTTTCCCCCCCTGATTTCAACGATCGTTAAACCTCTCGATCGTAGAAAAAAGATAAAAAACGAACTACGATCGAAAAGTGAATCAATCACGGTACTCAATTAGTATAATAATCGAGTCGGAATATCACTGATCCTAGAATTGGATTTATTAGTCAATTATACTCAAGAGATATATACATGTAGTAAGGAGTGCCTATCGATCTTCAATCCCACCTAGGCACGATGAGTCTCGAGGAAAAAGGAACAGACGAGCATGAATGTATGAACATGTACGACAACAATTCATGTTGCTCGAAATCAGGTTTGAAGCTCGCAAGCACGAAGATTACTGTGCAGCAAAGGCCTCGCCCCGTTCCTCTCGTTACCGATTCCCATTGGCGTGTATTTTCAGCTCCGGAGATCGATGCCATATCACGACGCACTTGGCAATCATACGTTGGGACTGATATCTTTTGAAAAGTTCTCCTCAATATTCTCCCATTCGTTTGCGATTCGAATGGAATGAGCAACGAGCAAGGTCAGCTTGGATTTCACTCCGAGGCATCAGCCGGCCACCCTTCGTTTCACTTATAACCGGACGGCCCAATTAGAGCCGCCATTGTGATCGAATCAGGAAGGCAAATGGTCGGGAGTCCTCAGACCCAAGTCCTATACATACGTGGAGACCTTTCCTGCCTACCGCGGACTCGATTCTCTCGCTCCTTCTTACCCGCTGTTGAAATCGATCCGAGCCTTTGCCTCGAGGTTCCGGACAAGGACAACAGCCGGAAGAATGTGGAGAGAAAAAGGACGAGGAAGCTAATCAGTCCTACGCTTGCCTTTTTCAGCGCGTACAATCCTCCAGAACGAACGATTCCTTCCTGTCTAGGTTGGTCGTCAAATGGCATCTGATCCCAGTCGAAAAGTGAGTGCTGGTTCTGAGTCTGATCACACACTTGTCGACAGTGGAACATACGGATCAAACATAGTCTAATTTTTTATTGTGATTGGAGATGAATGTTTTATCAGGATGAAGAGTGAAATCCTTTGAGTCTGGTGTTTTGAACCTCATTGGATGTGGTAGTAGGACGATCAGTTTTCCACCGAATTTTATTGATGTTTTTGAAACCTGCTGGCCTTGGTCACGAACTGGTTAATTTTTCGAAACACTTCAAAGGATCTCCAGAAGACTCCAACATTAGAAGACCATCGGAACACTCCGCCATTAGGCAACCACCAGAAGACTGGACCATTAGGAGACCATCGGAAGACTCTACCATTGGAAGGTCATCGAAAGAGTCTACCATTAGAAGGCCATTGGAAGACTCCACCATTAGGAGACCATGAGAAGACTCCATCATTAGAACACCATCAAAAGACGCCACCACTGGAAGACCATCAGAAGACTCCATCACTAGAAGACCATCAGAAGACTCCACCACTAGAAGACCATCAGAAGACTCGACCGCTAGAAGACCATCAGAAGACTCCACCACTAGAAAACCATCAGAAGACTCCACCACTAGAAAACCATCAGAAGACTCCACCACTAGAAAACCATCAGAAGACTCCACCATTAGAACACCATCAAACGGCGCCACCACTAGAAGACCATCAGAAGACTCCACCACTAGAAGACCATCAGAAGACTCCACCACTAGAAAACCATCAGAAGACTCCACCACTAGAAAACCATCACAAGACTCCACCACTAGAAGACCATCAGAAGACTCCACCACTAGAAAACCATCAGAAGACTCCACCACTAGAAGACCATCAGAAGACTCCACCATGCGCCAAGACTCCACCATAAGAAGTTTTGCCAGGTTGACATCAGAATAAAATTTGCATATTGTCATTTTTTGGTATGCCAAAATAGCGATGAAAAAAAATTGTGACGTGAAAAAAACAATATCGGCATTTGCTTTGAAGTCAAAGATTATTAGATCCTCCCGGACGAAATTAACATTCCGAGGATACTTTCGGTTTCTCTCTTTTTCTGACACTATTCTCTTTTTACTGGCTACTTTGCGTTACATTGGACGGGCCAATTTTCGTCCCAGCTTTAGTGCAAAATATAGAATTCGCCAAAAAATACTTGGCCATATTCCCCGAATCTTCACTCGCAAACAATTGCCGGAAATAACGATAGCTATGGAACTTCCTGTCGAGGAATCTGCAAAAAAAGTTTGTGGCCGCGAATTTTATCGTGGGATTAGAATCCGCTCAAGGTCATCACTGAGATTCGCCCGATCCCGATGAGAAGAATTCACATATCCAGATGCGAATTTTTTTCTGCCGCGACACACTTTTGAAGCGGAAGTTCCAGCGAGGGACAAAGAACCGAAACGCAGGAAGTTCTCGCCATCGCTGCGCTTCGAGCGAGCTACGTGCGGCCTTGGCTCATTGTGTACTGTAGTGCGATTATTTCGCGTTTTTTTTCTTTCGTTTTTCAAGATTTGTGTTCTTTTTGTTTTCTAGTCCTTTAACAACTACGACCGTTTCCGGTCCACAATGAGCGCAATTTTTAACTCGTGGTGAGAGCGGCCAGCGAACTTCTCGTCTCCCCTTTCGCGCGAGTCTTGAAACGAAATAAATGTTTTTTACGATTTTTTTTTTGCTGCAAATGGAAAAAAGGCGTCGTCATGTCATTTGACAAGTTCCCTCGAGTGCACAAAATTGACAATAAATTCGCCGCGATTACAAGTATTGCAAATAAAATATAAATAAATATAATTAAAACGGGACACCACTGCGACGGGTGAAAAAATCAGTCTTTCGCATTTTTTCTAAGTATACATATTCAAGAATGCGTGAAAAGAATGCCAGTTGAAATATTGAAAATTGACCAAGTTGGAGACGATTTAGTGAGACTAGTGCAACGATTTAGGTATACTAAACCTTTCAGACCTGACCGACTCTAGCTACAATTGCCCGCTTTTCAATTTTAAAACACCAACACTTCCGCAATTGCCGTAGCTGTTGTTGTACGTAGCCATTTTTTTCATGCGGTATTTTTTAAGCCCCCGAATATAAGTAAAAATTTCGCCAAAATTACATTTTTTTATCGCCTGCTGGGATTGTTTTTTTTCTTCGAAAAACGGCTACATTCAATGAGAACTACATTTATATAGATTCAAAAACTTTTTGATTTCTCTTTTTCAGAGCAACCATTGTCAAGTTATCGATTCGGCCGTTGAACTACATTTTTTTATGCAGGGGCTCTACGACACCCCAATAACGTTGTAAATTTTGTGTTCTTTTGAAATAAAGGTTTACACGAAATTAATTCAGCGTATACTGAATAGAGTCCCTTTTTTTTCCAAATCGCAAATAAATAATCAAGTAGAAAAAAATCGGAAAAAACTACCACTTTTCGGCCCATCACAGTGGTACCGTCCCGTAAATATAAATTAAAATATATTCCAGGCTAATACTACCCTTTCGATCGTTACCTTCCCTGCGTAACTTTTCTCCGCTCAATTAAAAAAACCCGCAAATTAAAATTCACCAAAACCCCATTATATTGCATCCTGTTTCATTATTTTACCCAACGTTGTTCATCGCACTAAACGTGTGTACCGTCTATTTCTTTTTTCACACAAACGAAAGAGCGGCCTTTGCAGGAAGAGCGAGAGGGAAAGAGTAAGCGATTGCGAGAGAGAGAGAGAGAGAGAGAGAGAGAGAGAGAGAAAGATGGCCAGAGACTGGTGGTGCCGGGCCACCACTGAGCGCCAAAGCGAGACTGAAACAATGAGTCTGATTGTGGGATCACAGAGAGAGAACGCAAACGCGGAAAAGCAACTCCCGGAGCAACAGCCACCGGAGTACTATAGGCGCAGCTCGAATAGCGAAAAATAATAGCGAAAACATAGACGATAAAGAAGAAAACGTGCAAAAAAAGCTCTATGTCGAATGTACGGACTCGTGGGGAAGAGGAACGAAAGAAGTAAAAAAAAATCGGAGAAAAAAAAAAGAAGCGACAGGGACGGGAGTACTTTGAAGTACTGCCAACTGTACCAACCCAGAGATGCATGTAGGTGAGTGCATGTGTGTAAGTATACATATGTGTATACACACACACCTACATACACCCACATACATGTGTATACATATACCTATACCTATGTGTATACACCCGATTACATACACGTAGGTGCAAGTAGGTGTGTGTGTATGGGGTGTATGTGGATGCATGTGTATGTGTGTCTGTGTATACACATATGTATATGAATATATACCTATCTATCCCCGAGGCCTCCTTTTTCGGTAGAACTTTTGTTAACTTGCTGGAACGGTTTTACCGATAAATCGTCGGAACACACACTCACACACACACACACACACACACCTACATACATATGTGGGGTTGGTGCAGTTGGCAGTACTTCAAAGTACTCGCATCCCTATCGCTCCTTCTTTCTCCAATTTTTATTTTACTTTCTTCGTTTCCATTTGTGTATGCGTGTGTGTGTGTGTGTGTATACATCGATGTGTGTATATATATATATATATATACAATATCAAATAGGTATGTATATATATTTCTAGGGCCGTTGTAAATCGGGTACCCATCCAGCCCTCCAAGACGAAAAGGTGCTCACAATGACCGGTAACGAACAATGGTCACTCGCGTCGACGGGAATGAATTCGAACCGGGACTTTTTCTAAACACCATAATAGATATTAATGAAAAGATTGGATGGTCAGATGATCGGCGGACGAGAATACTAAAAAAACTATACATGTGCGCACGATACCAGCGTTTATTGTACTTTTTCTCCTTCTGGAGAAACCCAAAATGGGTCCAATGCGAATGCGGTTAATTTTAATTGTGGGAACAAATATTTCGAGGCCTGAACAAAGCCCATTGCACCCTCCTTTTTCGGTAGAACCTTCGTTGACTTGCTGGAACGGTTTTACCGATAAATCGATGGATATATTTAATTGTGGGGCCATTTTCGTAGGGAATGGAACAGTTATTTTTATGGGATCGACACATTTGTTAGGGAATACAATCAATTTTAAAAATATGCACTGCCATCCGACTGTACTCGTAGTTCGAATTGGGGAGCAATTGGGCATTGAAAATTGCAAATTTTTTTGGATTCACTTTGTTTGTAAAATATGTGCAGTCTGTAAAGATCACACTGAATACAATAAATTCTTTGAAGAATATATCAAAGCATGATATTGAAGTTCGTTGGTTGGAGTGCAATGGGAATTATCGTTTTTGAAACATCCCAACTTTTGGGTATCGTTAGGCTATGAAAGTCTGTGTGATAAAATGTGATAAAAATGAAGTAATAAACAATAAATAAACCATTTTCGACGCTTTCCAACAGATTAAAGTCTGCATCTTTGGAATGCAATCGATTTTTTTCTGTATTGCTCAAGATTTCCTTGCAAAGGTGTACCTGAAATAATGCTTAAATCATTCTTGAAGATGTTTATTTACCAATCTAGGCTCTGAATATATCAAAAAAAGAGTTTTTATCTTAATGAAGGTAGGAAAATGGAAGAAGAAGAAAGAACGTTCGTTGCAACGATGCAACCTGTACTCCTATACTAATTCCAATGATTATAATTGTTCGACAACTTAAAATATATGACAACTTACTGGCCAAGCTTCAGCCATCCACACTTCATTGGATTTGCTATAATAAATAACGGCATTTAGTATATTCTTTGGAGGATATACCAAATCCAGTAAATTAATAAACTTAAAGGCTTCCACACAGTTGACATTTTTGAAAATATTTTCTCTTTAACCGACAAGTTTTTGTTTTTCGACGGATTCACGAAATGTAACATTTCACAAATATTCTCTAAAAGTTTCGAATCGTTCCGTCGGTGACCACGATATCTTGAAAATTACTGCACCGACCACCTTTGAAATTGACAATCCTCTTTTACATATCAAAAAGCAGTGCTTGAACGAATGAATTCTCTTTTGATTCATAGTTTTTTTGTTTATCAACGAAAATGGAGCGTTTTTTCACCGAAGATCAAATACTTTTTGTTAGTATATTAGTTTATCCTATAATTAATCGAAGGAATTTTCAAAATATCAAATTTAAAAACTAATAGCACGTGTTCAGAGTGTCTTGATTATTGCGAAAAAATGGTTCTTTCCGTTCATCAAATGGAAAGTATATATCGGGGAAAAAAGTTCTTTGATCCATACTATATTTTTACGTCTAGAAAAGGCCCTAAAAATTACAGAAAAATACATGCAGTCGTTTTTTTAGATTTTTGCTCACTAACTTTGAAAACATACTTTCGAGAAAAAAGCGCTTAAGACCTTAGGCCACAGTAACGGGTATAAAATCATGTGCGAATTTAACAATTTTTTTTCCGTATGAAAAAGTGATGCACTCACAAATATAATTACACATCTATTTAGTATGTATATCAAGCTGTTAGAAAATATATATATATTTTTTTTCGATGTACAAAATGGCCGACTACTGATATTTTCTTTTGTTATCTTTTTTTAAGCGCTCCGCGGCGTGACATTTAGCATCCACAATTTTTTACCAAGAAAAAAAAAATTCTCGTCAATCTACATGATAAAACCTAGAGAAGTACGTAAGGAATTTAAAAAGTATTGTTTTATGCAAAAGTTGTAGGTATTTGAACTTAAGAAATGAATTTTCAGTGAAAAATTTCGTTATAACTACTCATGAACTGCTCATAAAATGAAAAGTTTTCGATTAATCAAAAAGTCCGTACGTACTTCCCGGCGAAATGCAATTCGGAACATAACTTTTAAATTCGAAGTAAATCGAGTAAAAATTGTTGAAGTTATTCGTCACGCGAATTGGGAAAAAGCTGTTTCGCGTAGGCGGCCATTTTGTACATCAAAAATATTTTCTAACAGTTTGACATTCGTACTAAATAGATGTGTAATTAATTTTATGAGTGAATCACTTTTTCATACGAAAAAAAATTTCTTAAATTCGCACATGATTTCATACGCGTCTAAGGCCTTAACGTTTCGAACGACGTTCCGAGCGTTTCGGCAGCCTATAAATCTGTCAATTTTTATCCGATCGCCTTGAAATCTTCATGGAACATTTATAAGAAGATCGTCAAAACGCATTGTGGTTAAAAAAAAGTACTTTCCGATTTTTACAACTAGGAATAACCTCTTAAATCGCGTTCGCAAAATTTATTCGTTTTCTGTGGCAGAAGCGAAACCGGAAGACGCTCAGGATAAAACGATCCGTACGTGAAATCGACGTAAACTACAGACAGCTGTAAACATCGTACTGCAAGTATGGTCAAGGCCATGATTGTAAAAAAAAGTGAATAATCGCAGATAGGATTTCCCCGGTGGCTCGCGTGAGAAACATTTTTATTGTGGCACATCGTGTAATAAAAATGTTACGTATGAAGTATACAGATTGGCATAAGTGCATACGGATATGGAGGAGCCGAGTACACGATAAACATTGTCGAGGATTCGGCTTATCGCCGAATAGAAAATTTAGAATCCAATTACACGAAATTTATCGCTCGCCCGGACAATGGAAATCGTCGAGATAATAACGTTTCAACGGATTGAAATATAATGGACAGTTGGAAAATAATTGTCGGTGTGGTGCGCGCGGTCGATAGGAGGAGCGGTTGCCGTGCAGTGAGGATAAGCGAGAGGCAAAAGTCCCGCGCAATTAGGGAGAAAATGGACGAGATTGCCGTCGCGCGGCGTGAGAGAAGCGAAAGCGACGCTACGCCGGGGACTAAATCAGCCTCTCGACGACTTTTGAACAGTTTCGACGACTACGGCGCCACGAGAATTTGCGACAAAAAAAATCCGCCCCGCTCGTATGGCCATCTTAGTCCGGTCTCGTTAAAACTAGCTGTTTATTCGCGTTCATATCTTCGCGTAGTTTGCTTCCGCGTGAATCGCGCTAATGTTCCGACAAAAAGATTCATTGCCGCGCCGGCCAGGTTTCAATTGCGCGGTCGTTATTAGAAAATTGAAAAATAAAACTAGTATTGGCAACGGTAATGCATTGGTTACGGGGGATTAAAAGCGGGGTTTGAAAAAGCGAAAGCGGAATATATTCGCGACTTATTTTATTTCACAGATTATTTTTTTAATAAACACTGTATAATAATGTTAATTATTATACAATGTTTGAAAACTTCGGCAAATCGAGAGAGAAAAAGCGAATTGTGCTGATGTGGGATTCGCCAAGTGTATAAACGTTGATGCACACTATATATATTTGACGACGTTGAAGATTGCATCGTTGGAATGCAACGATGTTTTTTTTTTTCTCCCATCGTTCATTTCTTTATTTCTATCATTGTCGAAAGTCTTGTTTTTGCAAATTGCAATTGTAAATTTCCAATAAGCATGTGGATAAACATTCGATTGATCATCACGGTCTTAATCGGCCAGAAAAGAAGTGAGCACTTATAAAGAATTTGTTTTTGTTGCATTCCAGCAATCCAAACTTCAATGTTAATATTTGAAATTTAAAAAATGGTGTTTTTTGTGTAAAATTGTTCTTTTATGAAATAATAACAGAAGATTAATTTATGTTATTGTAGAGAAATAAAAAAAAATATATTAATCCGAATAAACAAAACCGTTTTTGAAATTAAGAATGATCTGCCACTACAATGACGGAAGTGACCAATGCTATACTGAAAGCATGCGTCAACTTTTGCCGTCCCACGGTACATTGGTACCAAATTTTTTGTTTCAGCATGGAGGAAAAACGAAATATCGGGATTCTTCCTACCACAATCTTCGGTTTAATTTATTAGCTTAACGCTCTGATTCGAAAAATAATTGAAAAGCCTCCAACTCCGTTTTTCAAGATTGATTCCAACAAACAAACAAAAAATACCTTTTTTCAAAGTATATTCATTTCGCGAAACATTTAACATCTAACCATTTCGCAAAAAACGTTCTCCAAGAATGAAAAAAAAATACGTCGCACGAGTTATCAAGCCCGCGTGGGACTTTTATTTCCAGACGATTGTTTCAAATTTGCGACTGCTCGTGTGACGAAGTGGTTTAGAGCTACGTGCGTGCGTCAAGTCAATTACTCAATCTTCGTAACTTAAATGTCGAGGCCCGACTCGTAAAAGGCCAATCTATTTGCATATGAGTTATGCACCCACGTAGCCTGCGATGGCGATGATAGACGCGAAAAAAAAACAACAACAAAAAAGGGAGACATACACATTCGAATACGCAAAAGTGAGAAAGAGAAAAAGAGTGAGATAAAAAGAGAACGAGAGTTTGGTACGAAAGGTTCGGGCGAACTTTACAGACCAAAAACAATTTTGCAAAAGTCTTGCTTGCCTGAGTCAAAGCATCGAAACGAATGATATCGTAAACGCCGTGCATCCCGGCCACGGTGCTTTTGTGGTTTTACGATAATTATTGGACTTTCGACCTGTGTATGTATGTGTGTGTGAAGAAGAAAAAAAAACCAAGGAAATAGCGTTCACTGCCCAGTCATTGAAACGCGGCTACGTGCCGAGGATTCTTAAACGATCAGTCTGATGAGACCCACCCCAAGTTTTATTTGCTTTTCAATCATATTTATGTTTTTCATAGTCGTCATTATCATAAAGACGTGAAAATACTTTATGAACATCGGCAAATGAGCGATTAAGAAAATACAAATAATAACCAACGTATGCCTCGAAATATGTTCAATTCTAATGGCTCTAAAAAAAGACTCTGTTCTAGACATTGTTTCGATGAACGTAGCAATTTTCGAGCCCTGATGAGGCACTATACATTTTTTTGTATACACCCACACACACAACGGTAAAGGCGAATTAATTGACTTGAATTGAAGTCAATTCAATTCAACTTGAATTGAAGTCAATTCAATTCAAGTCTTCGAGACTTTGAATTGAAAGACTTCAAGAATGGTTCCCACAGTAGCATGTTTTCCCCAAACTCTACATTATATAAGCCTCGATGTTTTAAAAATCACCTCCAGATAACGGTAAGTATATTTATATAAAGGTCGTTCACAGGACCGCCGTGTACCCAAAAGGACTTGATCGAAATATTCTGTACCGTCCTCGAAACTGCTAGATGTATTGATGATCGACCTTGCAAAGATAGCACAGGATATTCCATAGGCTTTACATAGAGCAGCTTAAAGATATATTTTTCTCAATCTATGTAATGACCTTGTAATGTAACGTCTTGGAGTGTTTTGTTTTAGTGTGAAAACAACACTGCGCACAAATGCAAATTGATTGATAGAACGATCGCATGAGCTAATCGGTAGCGGTAATCATGATCAGGGTATTTTTAATGGTTTGCGTATGCGGGCCCTCGTATAACATCGACACCTGGCTTCGGCCTCGGCTCCTCAATGCACAATACAAGTCAGTATGCGATTAAGACGTCTTCACGCGATAGGTGAGTAGATGAAAACCGTTTAACCCGCATCATCATCATCATCATCATCATCATCATCATCACCATCATCATCATCATCATCATCATCATCATCATCATCATCAACAACATCATCATCATCATCATCATCATCATCATCATCATCATCAACAACAACATCATCATCATCATCATCATAGCTAACACCACGAGGCTCCAAACAACAGACGGATCGTATCCACAGTAGCTGAGTAATATTCGCACCTTCACGCTGACTCCTCGACACGAGATACCAACGAGTCTGTACTTACGATCAAAATGTCTTTCTCACTTGCACAGTAGCTTGTAGGGCAAGCGTGCGGTGCGTCCAAATGAGAGAGAGAGAGAAAGAGAGAGAGAGAGAGAGAGAGAGAGAGAGAGAGAGAGAGAGAGAGAGAGAGATACACTGAATTGAATTCTGCCAGAAATTATTTTCCTACTGATCAGCCCCTGAATGGAAAAGAATAAACGACCCGACAACCTGCTGCCATTACACTCACACCGAATGACTTAGGGTTTGAGATTAGAAATTTGGGAACGAAGCTACGTTGTCACCACCCAATGAAGAAAAAGTCTTCATTGATAAAAAAAAAATATGTAAATGAAAGACGCTAGAAGATTATCAGAACTTTGACTCAAAGTCATCCACTCGAAAATATGGAAGAGGTATTTCAATCAGGCAGCATAAGCCGCCCACTTCCAGAAATGGACCACCCCCATGCACCGATTTCGCCAACACTGTCCAGAACAAACGAATCGCAACCACCTAATTATTCGAAATGACGTGTGGCTCATTGTTAGGGTGTATCAAGCGATTGCTTGATAAAGTGGCAAATATGCAAAAGTCTCGAGTCGAATTGTGTCTAGGCCTATGGTGAGCCCCTTAATGGATCGTTAGACGAAACTTTCACCCGAAAAGATTGAGATCTCGATCTACAGCAATGTAGTACTGAGTATAGCACACCGATCGCCTCGTGATCCAGCGTACACGCGACGAGATTTATAATAAACTAGTTTGGAATTTAACGGTCAAGCGTTAAGTTACATTTTACGGTTCAGGTGTTCGCGTGTAATATATCAAGGTGAAAAATGAGATAAGCCCCCTCGGGGAAGGTGGCTCCGGATGCGACCTGAATCTTGTGAGCAGAAATGTCGGTGATGCAGGTAAAGAGTGTACGCAACGCATGGTCGAACACGTACAGCTAGAGGGGGTGAGGGAATTAAACAGATTCTCTCGACAAGGCTACTTCGCTCGAACGTGCATGGAGTCGGCAACACGTGCTCCACGAGTCTATTTTATACGTCACACGATTCACTGCCTCGGTTGGCCTTTTCGTCGTTATCTCCCTGTGCTGTCCTAGGAGACTAGCGTATGGAAAAGCCCGTGGGAAGTGTCAGCCTCAAGTTTCACTTCGGGACCAAGGCGACTTTTACACGAGTAAAACTCCCTGCCGCCAAAGTCTCCTCGCGATTCTCCCGTCAAAAAAAACGTGGGTGGATAACGTGAGTGCGTATCTCTTGATCTACGCGCGACACTCTTGTCGTTTTCTCAAACTTTCGCCATTCCACCAGCAGAGATCTTATGCAGATGATGCCGCATGACGAGATTGGAAGGTGTAAAGTGCCCAAAAGAGATAGGGATTTTCAGTGGCGGGTGGAAAAAACACGTTGGATCGGACAAAATTGGGCGAGAGCTTTGGCGAACACTTGGCTGGACGATGAAGTCAGGGTGTAGATGTTTGGGGTACCGCGGACTCCAAACTTCCCGCAGGAATTTTCCTCTCCAGGCGGAGGAAAACAGGACATTCCTCATTGCAATTTGGAATTACTTTGTGGAATTGTGCGCCTACAGCTGCGGATTTCGAGTACTTCATCATCCTGATGTCACGAAAAAATAATGACTTCGGGGAGCCGCGGTGAGGGAATGTGACAGGAGGGGACAGAGATGTTGAACCGTACAATTTATCTCGTTGTCGGTATGATAAACTGATACGATAGCAATGATAAACGGCGGCCGCTTTCATCGTTATCCTTGTTGATCCGGATGCCAAATTTGCCGAAGCGGAGAACGACGACCAAAGAAACAGCCGTCAGGGAAGGAAATGTACCAGTCGGAACATGGGAAGAACCGTTAAAGTGGTTGTACAGCTCATTTGTTTGAGTTACCGTCAGGTTTATTGCCGGCGGTCCACCTGCTCCAGCAGCCTCTCTACCTCTCGCATTTTTTCGTCCTTCTCCGCCGCCTTTTACATACCACCGAGGCTGCTATATACGCGGGAAAAAGCGTGCTGGTCTTACGCGTATGTTGGACACGGCGACGTGCCGATTAAATCGTTTCTTGGATATTCGCACAGGGACACATATTCACGCGACCGTTTTTTCGCTCGGTAACGTTTCTTCACTACGCGCAGAAGTAAGTCACCAGAGGCGAAAGGAAAAGTTCGTACAATTCCACGGAGAACATTCCTCATTGAGTCTGATAAGGGCAAAAGTTCTGGACCGAAGCAATCGATTTGCTAGTTGATACAGTGGATCAAACAATCACGGCAAAACCTCCCTTCACCCATGCCCCAGGGGCAAGTGACCCACAACCCCCTTGCAGTCGTTAGTATGTTCGATCGGTAACATGAGTCGCACGTTGCCTTGGAATCATTCGCTAGATCTGAGGATCAAAAGCTAATTAAACGATGAGGAAATTGAAATGCTAACTGCGGAATTGTTAGATGATTAATTGAACAGTGAATTAGTATTATTCGTTGGCATTGCCGAATAATCAATGAATAACAGTCAAGCCTGCATTATCCAATTGATGAATAGAGGAGTGTACGGAATAATTGACGGCAACACCAAAGGCACTTCCCTGCACGAAGATACTCGGATAAAAAATTGTTACCTATTCGGGCAGAGCGGCAATCTTCGTGGGAGTGATGTACCTGCTTGGGCAACCTAACACCCAAAGTATAGGACTGATGCAGCAACCTTACACCACAACACTTCCCAAAAAACAGAATGCATCAACTCGCTCAATCATCCCAGTTCCATCATACGCAAACCAATATCGAATTGTGCATAATTGTAACCCAAACAAACCCAACTGTTACAAACGTTTATGCAAAGTCAGACGCCATTCACAGCAAGCCCAAAAGACCAGAAATTGGCATGTAGCAGCAGGATCCGCGAATTGAAATGGTCATTTTCGCAACTGCATTCTTTGCGAAAGATGAAAGTGGGGACCAAGAAATGTGTCGCGGCTCGTACACCCTAAAAATCAAGATCAAAGCTGCATTGTCTAATTGACGAATAGAGAAGTGTATCGAGTACTAGATGGTTAGACCAATGATATTTCTCTATGCAAAGACACCCGGATGACAAATGATTACATATTTGAACAGCACGGCAACGTTTGTGGGAGTGATGAACACCCTTGAGCAAACAAAAACCTCAAAGTGTAGGAATAATGTAGCAACCTAAGGCCCCGAAGTATAAGACCAATGGAGCGAGCTAACGCCTCAAAACTTCACTAAAAGCGATATGCAGGGTCTGGCGGAAGTTCAATCACCTCAGTTTCTCTATACGCAAGTCCATAACGAAATGAGCATGACCCAAACAAACCCAACTCTATCTACAAATCAACAATTATACCTAGAAGTATTTATGCAAAAGTCAAACAATATTCGCAGCAAGCCCAGAAAACCGGAAATTGGCGTGCAGCAACCGGATCCGAGACTTAGAACGGTCATTTCCGCGAGTGAATTATTTGCGCCTAAAAGTGGCGATCAACAAATGTATTGCGGCTCGTGCACCCTAAGAATTTCCAACGCGAAGGTCATTCGAGTTGCACAGAGTTGTCAGCAATTTTCAATGCAGCTGCGGCACTAGTGTGCCGTCTAGATCGATTCGTGTACAAAACCACCGGCCAAATTCCGCGGACGGCGAATCGACGACGCGTGACATCGACCGCGTCAAATATTTAGGCCGTTTCCCATTCCGCGTATCCGCATACCGCGTGTCCGGCTTACCGGCCTCTTTCTGTCTTGTTTTTTTTTTCTTTTCTAGCCTCGAGTCACCGACACACCTACTTATTTCAATGAAATGCCGCCTTGTCCACGACATGTTACTTCTGGTACCTTTCGAATAAGACGGGATGGAAGAATGCGAAATACCATGGGCGTTCTTCGAGGGTGGTCTGTGATAACGAGTTACCTGGATCAAGATGGAAAATTCCTCGTCAATCAGTCTTATTTCTAATCGCAACTTTTACTCAAGTACACCATTTTACTTTACACCATGAGCAGGCATTTTTGTAACTCAATCTAGGAATTCATGATAGCGGTCATGACTTCTAAATGTTCATCAACGTTCCGCAGGTATTGGTGAAGATTCATTTCTACAGATTTAATCTCTCTCAATTTGGAACCCTTCCGAACTGGAAGGCATAATTAAAGGTGGAAAAAATGGTGAGGTCCGAAAAGAAGTTTTAAATGTGGGCGTATTTGCCCTCAAGGGGATTGAATGAATAATCCCAGGTTGAAGGATCGAAATCTCTATCCGTTATCAATTGAGAGTTTTTGATGCCCTGATTTGGGTTTGGATTGCCCAAAACATTCCTGCATCCAGCAGATCAGCGTATTCGCCGTTGATCCGAACCACATAACAGCGTACATGGCGAGGCGAAAATTTCAGTAGATCAAACAACTCAAGCCTGCATAATTATATAGCGGACTACTGGAACACAGATTGTCCGATACCGATGAAATAGCTATTGGTTAATTATGGGCGCGCGTGAGCACACGCCATATGCTAGCAGCTGCAGCTAATTTATAAAACTCATTTATTTTCAAATTCTCAAACGGAATGTCGCGAGTCGTTTTTTATCGGAACCACATCCAAGGCATTTTCTACGGCAGTTCCTTGCCACAAAAAATTCCTTTCGACGAAAACATTCGAACTATTCGCGCCTTTGCTGCGCTTATCACGAAAAAAAAATTGAGAAATTTCTAGCGCAACGTATCTGATAAAATGCAAATGGCATTTTTGATTCGCGGCTTGCGTCTTGACTGTGATGGGGAGATTCAGGAACTTGGAGATTCCGCGAGAAATCCAATGACAAATTATAAAGGGTAACTGAAATTTTCGAGTCATTTTTGCAAAACGTTATCCGAGCTATAAAAGTTATGGCAGGAACGGTGGCGTAGTTGGAATCAGCAAAAATCGACCATCAGAATAATGGAATGGATCAAAGCTGATTGAAAACCTGCAGCTGCCGTTCATAATGATCACACTTTCCAACACTTTCCAACTCAACCAACAACTTTCCTGTAAAAACAACCCCACGATGATAGTGTCACAAAAAGTCAAAGGGCAATCAGAGGCAGCATTGAATTCCCCGTTTAGGGACGTTCTCCATGCTCGGCCCATGTTTCCAATTGTAGCTGTCATCCTTCCCAAGATCACTTTCATAATCTCACACCCTCACTCTGTCTCCCTCTCTCATGAAAAAAAAAAAAAAAACGCAGTGAACCTTTGCCTCGAATCAGGACGATCTTCTGACGCTGCCCTAGCAAGTGCTCTTCGGCTAGCGATGAAGGTCGACACGTTTCCGTCGTTGGTAGCAGGATTTCTCGAATGGTTTTATTACCCGGAACCCGATAAGAGCGTTCCATCATGCCTGCACTTGGCGATCACCGGACGAGTACTCGATTTACATTTCAATCGTTCGAACATAATCGAGGTTCGTTGTCAGGAGCGTTGATGGTCGTTGGGAGGCCGGAGAGCCGAAGTCGTTGGGGCTCGTTGAATGATTTACGGTGGCTATCGAGCGTGGACTTGGCTACGATACATTATACGAGGGCTGAGTATTATGCTGCACAATGTAACCTGCTACGAATCCTGTCGATGATCTACAGGCGAAAATCAATTCGTTCTCGGATACTTGGTGGAGCGTTGGGAGGAGCGGCGTTACGGAATGGAGAACCGGTTGTGCGAGATGATATTCGGTGCAGCCGGTCTTGCGGCACCTTAGCACGTACTCGCGTATGTCCTTAACAGAGGTACACGTGTGCCTTGATGACTTGAAGTCTGCGCAAAAGGACTCCGGGTCTGGATTCCTGCAGAACCGATAGGCCCTTCTCGTATACGTAGCATCCATGTACAGAGCTACGTACATGGGTGTGCGAACGTGTGTACGGATGTATAGGTAGGCAGTGATGTTCTTTCGATACGGTGGACGAATTACCGGCTACCGCGACTGCAACAGCGGTTACCGGGAGTCGCAGCACAGCGGAGCCAAGAGAGCATACGCACACGCCCCGAAATTGCTTCGATTATCAGGTGCTCGCGAGCCCGGTCTCTCGCTTGTACAGCTGCAGCTGCGTATTATATTTCATTCGTTCGAATCGCGGTGGCAATGCCAGCAACAACGGCAACAGCCACCGTCGGTATACTATATTTCCCGGAAGAGAAGGCAAGGGAATATAACCGCGCTAAGATCGCCCGTCTTGGAACATAACTCTCGTTCATTGATTAATCAGCGCGACTGTGCATACCCCCACACGTCTGTCTATCTATATACACAGATATACGTGATTGCATAAATAATATCGAACGGGGAATATACCCGAGTGATGTATACGAGCAAGCCGCGCGGTCTCACCCAGTCCCCATATCCTACACACGTGATTGAATTTATTTTCTCATCGGGATGCGGAATTCCGCGCTTGGAATTTCTCGCACTGCAGCAGCAGGAAATTTCTGTGTTTGGACGAGGCGGTATTGCAAGAAGGAGCCTGATTTATCAGCAGGATGTACACTGCCGCACAGGACACGTCGTTTACGTAACGCTCGGTATTTTTACTTTAGCTTTTTAGCTCCGATGTCTTTTGCTTCCTCGTACGGGAAGATTCTGCTTTGGTGAAGACTTTCTTTTCACATCCAAGCCTGTACGTATAGGATACTGCGGAAGGGGGCGCATATTTAGGAAATTGAGCTGATAACAGAATGTGCATTCTGGAAAATAACACAATGGGGTTGCCTCGTGGGTTTAAAATTGGAGCTGTCCGGTTGGAATAGTATAAAATCAACATGTTCGATAGACATTGACTGCATGTCTGGCACATCACCAGAGGACGACAGAATTTGCGCCGGAGTGTGATCATGGCTGAGGAAAGTGATTTTCATTGAGTATTGGGTGGAACCAAGTTGAGGGAAATTCTGGAAGCATTTATTTTTCTGGGCCAAAGATTGAAACGAGAAGGTTGTGGCATTTGGGTAGAGCGTAGGAAACGGGTGCCAATACCGGTGGCTATATTCTACTGGGTTGTAGCTGTGTTCACCGTTGGACATTCGGTACCATTGTCCGCGGCTCAGTCATCGGCAAGCGAGAGCGCAGCCAAACGGCCACCCATCCGAGCGTTGGCTTCGCAAACCAACCCCGTCCACTGGTCATTGATGTCAATTGCATTTGCATGCATAGCTGGAATCAACAGTGGTCACCTATACAATCAGTCCAGTCAACAGATTCTGGCTGTTTGGCATCAGCCAGTTCAAGCATGAAAAAGACACAGATGTGGCGCTTTCCGCACTGACGAGGTTTGTCATTGGATTGCTGATTCACCAGTAAAGGAATGGCTCCGACCCTTGGGATTTCGCGGGGTGCACAAGACCGCACACGTCATTATTCTCTTCGGGTCCTCACTGTGTGCCCCGACTCATTCTTGTTTGCGATTCAATTCCCGACGCAACTTTGGGCACGGTAAGAACACACGCGCACATATCGAGACCCCGAACGGGATCTCCGCAGCTTCGTGTAGCCCTTAATTGCCTTGCTAATAGGCCCCGGAATTTACGTCGTAAATAAGGAAGGCTGAATCCGCTCGCTCACTCGCACTGTAACCGTTGCGGCGATTCAGCAGTACAGCCGGATGAGACGTGATGGGGTCGGACAAAAAAGAAGGATCTCATTCAATTTGTTCGGCAAGAAATAGATCCTATCGGCGATCTTCCGCGATGTGAACGAACCAACCGATGTCGGCTATCTTCGATCGTCAATTACAGACTTTGCTCGGCCTGATCCTCCGGCAGGGATTTTCACCCAGAGGGAGGACTCGTCGATAAACGAATTTTGGTGCAAAATCGACTGGTGCTCGTGTAACGAGAGCCTTGTACGTTAATGATGGCCGGAGAGAGAATCGTCAATAAATTCGATGTATTGGAATGAACTCGAGGTGAAAAAAGTTTCCTCGCTATCTGCTGATGAGCTGGCCCTGTACTGCCGGATCGAATCATTTTTTTTAGTATTACCGGATGCATCGCGGATTTTGATTGCACGTTGCGATCGTATGCGAACTTTAAGGATGCACGGAAGTGTCAATGCAACGCTACCACGGCGATGAGGATTACACGCATTATTAATTTCTTCTAAGCCTAAGTATGTAAAATTCGGGATTGATCATTGCTCGTTGAACAATTATGGCACTTTCAATTTGCAATAGTTGCATGTGTTTTTATGGGACGTTGCTGCACTCGTACCCGTGCAGACATGTTTTTGGGGAGTTCCTAGATCCTACAAGTTCCCTATAGGGATTTGATAGGGATGTCATACCTAAGAAGCCCTCGTTGGGATCTAATTGGATTCTGCACGGTTCCCCGATGAACACCGTTTGAGAATTGGTCCCACGTTCGAATCGAAAATTTGTGAAAGGTCACGAGAAAAGAATCCGGCTTGTTGAAACTAACTTGTAGGTTTCACGAGCATCTACGTGTGTAGTGATATTATGCATTATGCCAGTGTGCAGTAAAATGAATAACAAACGTAAACTAAAGTTAATTTTCAGTGATTTGAATTGAATCGGATTTTTAAGATAAACTTCTTCAAGCATTTTATCCTTTTTTACGTTATGTTTTATACTTTTGGAAGATCCACTCGTTTCTTGCATCGGTATTCTTTGTTCAGAAAATTCAAAGTACAGAATGCGATAAATCCATCAAAAATCGCATCGTATTCTGTTCTATGATGTGGGAATCCATTAGGATTCGAATTGGACTCATACATTGGATTCCAATGGAGAATCCGGATTAGAATCCAATGTACGAGCGTGACATTTTAGCATAGGAATCCGATGACCCATTGGATCCTTATCAGAAAGTAGGGACAAGTATGATTATCCAATTGGATCCCTACGACAATTTCTGCACAGCCAGATGTGATGACGAAAAATGCGATAAACAAACGGTACTGAATGTTTCAGATTTTGTGTGGGTTTCTTATATTTAAGAAAAAGTTTTGGGGGAACTTGCAAAATGATAACGTAGTGGAATTTACTCTCAAACGTTTCGCCCTTGAGAAATTAAATATTAACAAATACAGATGAATCTGCAATTAAAAAAATTGAAGCTTGGTGTACATGTTGTGGGACTTATAATTGATTTTACTTCACAAGCAGAACATAAATTCGAGAACTTCAAAATTCTTCTTTTACCTGGGATTTCATCTCCTCTTTAAATTCTTACCATCGTACTTTTATACATCAATATCGCGATTGTAAAAAATACGAGTACAAGAAGACGACCAAGTCACATCGGTTGATCAACGAGCCAATACAAAATAAATATTTGACGACCTGCATTATCAGAATTTTTTATATCACATCGTGACACGTATGTATAAAGTGCAGACTTTCCCGATTGCCAATTTAGCACTATCTCGCCAACAAATTTAAGCAACGAACCATTGATGCAAAAAAAGTTCGATCTCATCACAATTTTCAGAATTCGACTTCGTTAATCAATCCTCTTACATCCGTAATCCCGGGAGATTCGCGAGAGATATCCCAAATTAATGAAACGTTAATTTGCCTTTTTTTCAACATGAAGGCCTGGAATAAAAACGCACGATTCTCCAGAGGATTCCAGAGGGGTGGAAGATGAAAAGAGTACCCTCGGGGGGGTTGGGAGACTTTGTGTGGAGAAGGTAAAAGGATTTCCCCATCAAATCTGAAGAGGACAAGGTACAGAGGGAAAACGCTGCGGGCTGAGCGGGAAAGAGGAGCGACGGTTGAGTATTTTGCGATGTTCGTCGGTGCGCCGGACTGGAAGGAGTGGGAGATCTCGGATGAGTACGATGAAAGAGAGTGCATTAATTAATTAGGAATCTCGCTAATTCAGGCAAAAATGGCCGACTACTGGGCGTGGCAAATCGATAGACCGAAACGCGACGAGTGAAATGTGTTCCGTTCAGTCCCTCACGCCCCTGTGATTACCGTAGAGCCTCTTGGCAAAAGCAGACGAGCACTCTCTCTCTCTCTACCGCGGTACG
The DNA here is from genome assembly GCA_951751655.1 of Ophion costatus. Lineage (NCBI taxonomy): Eukaryota > Metazoa > Arthropoda > Insecta > Hymenoptera > Ichneumonidae > Ophion > Ophion costatus. The sequence goes on from OX632361.1 coordinate 33,812,140, forward strand.
GACTACGTTCCTTTATTTTTCCCTTCATTTTCTCCGCCATATCGTTTGACCTCTTGGATGGGGAGAAAAATTCGCGAAATAAATATATTCAGCCGAGTGAACGAGCTGACAAACTCGAACATTTCTCTCGAGGCAATTTTTAATTAACAGTGACTCGATTGCAACGAAAATACACGTGGATAATACAGTTGAGGACGAAAAAAAAAAAAACTTGTAATTGTTACAGCTTGAAGTTCTTGCAGCAAGCACTCCAAGTAGACTCACAGATTATCCTTAACGTTTACTGCGAATCATCCTTTCACATCAAAATAAATGTTTTTTCTTCTTACAAGCTTATTCAGTTAAACGTCGAAGGCGGAGATTTTGATTTTTCCGCATAAATCCTATTTGAAAATTCAACATTTTCCGCTTGAAGCAATACTAATGATGCTTAAATGCAATTACTTGGACAAAAAATTAACAACATTGACGACAAAGGCACATTGAAGGGTTTTTACTCTGCCATTTGGGGTCAAAGACCTTCAAGAAGGCAAATGAGGTTATAATATTGTAGTAAGGAATCGAGGATTCCTTCCATCTCGGTGTAATTGAATTACTGAAAAATGTGTTCGCCAGTATGAAAGTTGACAAAAACCGTAAGGATCGAATAAAAAATAAGCAATGGTCACCCATGTATTCCAAATGACTTTGCTCGTGCAGAAATTGTCGTAGGGGTTAATTGGAACCCCGTAATTGTCCCTATCAGGACGTCGCGCGATGTCACGAACGTCGTGGAATGTACGAATCCAATTTGAATCCTACAGTGAAATGGAGTGAAAAATAAAAAATGCATGGGTGATGCATTCCAAAAGACGTTCCCGTGCAGAAATTGTCGTAGTGATCCAATTTGATTCCCATACTTGTCGCAGCTTCCTGATAAAGATCCAATGAGTTATCGCGTTGGATTATCATTGGGATTCCTTATAGGAATATCCAAATCCAATTGAAATTCTAGAAGATTCCCACATTATCAGACAGAAACCAAGCCGATTCTTTATAGAACCCAACACATTCTGTACGTTGAATTTTCTAATCAAAATATATAGATATACAAAGAGAGTAGTTCCAAAAAAGTATAAATCTCATCTTAAAATCTATAAATCGCGCGAAAAAGTATATCTTAAAAATCGATTTGAATCACATCACTGAAAATCGACGGTGATTATCGTTTGTTTTATATCTAACTGCACTTTGACATAATATCACCACACACGTATACGCCCATGAGATCCGCAGGTTATGTTTCAACACGCCGAATTTGTTCTCGTCACTTTGCACACATTTTGGATTCGAAAGTGGTTAGAATGCTCAAAGGGTGTTCATCGTGGAACAGTGCAAAGTCCAATTGGATCCCAATGAGAACTCCCTATATGCGGTGTCCCTAACAAATCCCCATAGAAGTGTGTATGCAACCTAGAACTCACCAAAAAATGTGTGCACGGGATCCCGAAAGGATACTTTTCGGGAGATCCAATAACCTCCAGTTGAGAATTTCCAAAAAAAAATGGTCAAACGTCGTCAATTGTTACACCAATGCAACTAAACGTATCTGTGACATTACACAGTCCTAAAGCCTCATCAGCTCCAGTCCTCTCTCGATATCTCTCCTGGAGTTCTTTCAACTCAGCAGGATGCTAGGACTCCCACAACCCATGCGACCAGTTACGTCCACCCATGTCCATGGGGAAGTTGTTCGAACACGCGTAAATAAATTTACCAGCGAGCCCGTTATTTTCGTTCTCGTCCTTAAGGAAACGACAGCGCCGGGCGAACGATCGATTGTCAGATGATAAAGGCACACGCGCACTGGAGGATCGTGCTGATAAAATCGTCACGAAAGGGAATAAGAAGAGTACCCAAAAAAACTGAGAGACAGCACGAACGACAGAGAATGAGAGAGAGAGAAAAAGAGAGAGAATATCGTATTCGACGATTCGCCAGGACGGTTAACGAGGTAAGTATGATGCCAAGAACAACACGAAATAAAAAAAACCGTTCGAACGAATAAAAAAAACGTGAGATCGTTATCGAATTATCATCGCGATAAATGCCGCATTCTCGTTAAGGCGTGAAGGCGCGAGAGTTCTCAAAACTTATGCCCGTGGTGTCCGGATATCTCCCTCAAGGAGAAAGAGAGCGAATGAGAGAGGGAGAGAGAGAGAGAGAGAGAGAGAGAGAAACTTATGCAGCACGGGGAAAATACCGCAACACCCTCGAGCTCTTGCCATTTTAGCGCCGATGTATTCGTTACGAATTTTACGAGCGGTGAAATAAGTTAGCCGATGGCCATTGGCTGCCGTACTGTCCTGACGTTACAACGCCACTGTTAAACTCAGGGGAGTGCGCGGGGCCCGTACAAGCGCGCTCGCGCGTGCAAATAATAAATATTTATACAAAGCCATCCATTGGATGCTTTCTTAGGTGTGCGATCATATAAGCGCGGTAGTCGTTTAAAATACCGTTATGCATCCAACGAGATGGCGTATTAAAAGCGGCAAGAAGTTGCCGCTGCCCGCGACGTTGGCTCCGCATACCTCTGGCAATCTCAAGGATCACCGGCTCTTATAATGCAGCAGATAGATTATTATCGATGCATTGAAATTAGGAAGACCTATATCGCTTACCCTCGGAGCATTCCCCGGCTTAACGATTATCGAGAACACGTCTACCGACTCGGCAAATCTTATCCCTCCATTCTACTACACGCGTGCATGAAGCTTTCCGTTTCTCCCTTTTTTCCTCTCTTTTTGCTTCATCTGGTGCATTTTGCGCTTTACGATCCGATGCTACGCGCAGATTTGCGTCTTCGGTGAATTAATTGAATGGAATAGGTTGCGGAGGTTAATTGGAATCCGTACGATCACTTGCGTCACAACGGGATTAAATTTTACGAGAAACACAACGTGGCTCCGATTTTATGCGACGTTGATCACGAGTCGAAATTACGCACCTCAAACTTGTGACCGTTTTCACAGGACGGACAAGGTGTGAACGAAAGTGCCATTTTAAGGATTTTTTTTTTTATGTCACATCCTTGGGGAACTCTTGGCTCTTGGCGCCGTTTGGTTGGTGAGTTCTCGCGGTAATTCCGAAGTTCCGGCGGATTCGGAGCTTTTGGGTTGATATTGCGTGATGGAGGCGTTGACGGAAGTGACCGGCGAGTTTGCAGAGTCGAAAATTTTATGCATTCGTTGGACACGGTATGATAAACTCAAACAAGACGAATGCCACTTGGAAGATGATTTTTATTGGTGAGACAAGGCGGAATTTGGCGTTCTGTATTTGAAGAAACATTTGTATTATCGGCTTATGGGCTGCTTGGCTGGGTTTAGTTGGATTTTTTGTTGGGTCAAGCCTTCGCAGTAAAAAAAAAGGCAAACTTCGATGGTAAATTTGCTAGGATTTTGAAAAACATTGTCCGCGATGCCTTGAGGTTAACTCTTGATACCGAAACCCAAGAAAAAGTCATTCGAAAGAAGGTGGCTACTTTTTTTAGGTTGATTTAGGAGAGCAAGGTACATCGAATGAGGTGCCGTTTTTTCGGACTTTCGTTCTTTGGGAATTCATCAAATCGACTACTCTGTGTCAATTGGAGACGAGGATTCCGTTTCTCCAATGTCTTCAATTTCGTTTGGCTACCAAGGTACTTCCATTGTACATGCCAAAAGCTCGGAAAATTTCGTCGTTAAGCCTGATGGCCATCATAGCCCAAAGCTAAGACGAGCGAAGCTAGGAAAAAACAACCAATAGAATCGCCCCACTTAGCCTCGATGGACATGAATTCAGCGGTCGATTGGTTGCTTTTTCCTAGCTCTGCTCATCTCCGTCTTGGTTGATAATGGCCCTAAGACACGTACGTGGAAATGCCACTTGCCAATGGCGATAAAAAGAACCTCCATTCCTTTGCTCTACATGACATCAGCTTGGGACAATTGTAATTAAACCGTGTTGGATGGTCGAAGAGGACCTGCAAATCAGCAGTATTCTTCCAGTACTAAAGGTAAATGCACAATCTATTTTGGGCCTGGACTCAGAAAGGCTTTGGATAAACGTGGTGGGGAACCTCTAAATTCGACTTGTAACTTCCTATATACATTTATTCATTCGATCAAGCACTACTAAATCAATATCTTCGACGTCTGTTTGCCCAACGAGGACTACCATTGCCCGATCCTACCCAACCCGGTTTCCACTTTTGCAGCTGCGCCATGCGTGCAGCATTGCACTCGGCAATGTGACTACACACCTAACGATGACGCATGACTGTGCGTACGCCAAGCTCGCGACCTGATAAGCCATAAATATATTTGTCACGAATTTCCAACACGCACCAATGGCAGACAAAAAAAACAGAAGCTTGAGGACTCCTTTCTCACGATATTGCGACAGGATGTTCACCAGAGTGCGGGCGACAATGAATTCCAGCAGTTGGATCGTTGAATGTCTTCCAGTTTGCGTGATATGATTTGAAATTTTTATGACGGCATCAAAATTGAGTAAGTCGAAGACCCTTGGGCATTCATAGCTAAGCAGACGAGTTACTCGCCGAATTCTACTGCTTTGATGGACAGTTGGACGTGGTCCAGTTTCAACGGTTCGACCTTTGAAACTTCCGTGATGGATTCAACGTTCGTTTGGACGTAGACCCTTGGCGTTTCTCGCTAAATAGTCAAAGTGATGATCTTCCAGCCATATTGACTCTCCACATCGCGCTATCGCGAATCCCAAGCTTCCCAGCCCCATTCCGCCTAACCTTGATGACAAATGGACGTTTTTTGGCTATTTAGCGGTCAAGACGAGGCTGCTTGGTCTCATCGGAGGCCTCGTCGCTGACGACAACATTCGTACTAGTCCTGATCGGAGCGTAGCCCCGGAAAAAAAGTGTAATTGCATGACTGAAATGGACACTTCAACAGTACAATGATGCGTTCTCGTTTCAGTGGGAGATTCGCCGGTTCGATGTAGGACGCGTTCAGCGGCGTTTCGTCAGGAAAGGAACATGTATATACATTGGTCACGGCAAAGGGCCCCCATCCCTAGTCGTCTTTCCTCCCGGCTGCTACGAAACGCGATACCCAAGCGCTGTCTACCTCTCGTCCTCCCACGTCCATATTTCGCATAATAATTCAGCAGGCTTATACCGGGGTGGCGGGTAGCTCGGTGGCATAACATATACATGTGAATCGTCAGTGTCGCGTCCATCGTCGTCATCGTCGCACCGCTGATCCGAGTCGACGGAGCCCGCCGCACACAAGCCCACTTCCGCTCGTCGACTTCCGGTGGTGATCCCTCCGCTCGCCAAAGTTATGCACTCCGCGCGGTACACAGAGGCCCGGCAGCGAGCTCCCTCCGTACTCCCGGCCTCATTCTTATCCCCCGCGGGCTCCCTCGCCTCGGCTTCCGGTCGGTCGGGGTAGAACGACGTTTCCATGGCAACCGACCACGTTCCTGGCTACACCCCCTGGCAACACCCTCGTCAAACATGGCCGCCGATGTTTTATAGCGACTCTTTTAGATTCGCGAGCCACTCCTTTTGCCGTTTGTACCAACGCGACCAGCAGCACCGTGCTCCCGCGGTTCTCCTCGCTCTATCGAGTATTTCGACCCTGAGCGGAGCACCCCCCGCACGGGGGCTGGACCACATTTTTTTTCCCCCACCATCCGGGGCGCTTCGATTTTTGCCAACCCTTCGCATCCCTCGGGCAACCCTTGGGGAGGGAGGGGGCAAGGCTTACGAGTGGCCACCGCGTTCGACCCTTCGCCCGCGTGTATCCTTTGACCTCGCCAACTCTCAAAGTCACCCGCCCTCGTCATCCCCTTTACACGTATTTTCAGCGAGAACCGCGAGACCGCTCTACCATCCGTCTCTTTGTGTACCATCAAGCCCCAACCCCCACCCCCGGTCTGACCACCGCCACGCAGGTGCCCATTTTTTTTCCTACCGTCAAAGCCTCCACGACCATTAACTCTTCAATAGAAATCGCCGGAGCGATTGGATCGAACGTGCGCGATCTCCATTCCGGAACAGAGAGACGGAGAGCCGCGCAATAATTGCCCCGTGATGAACACTATTATTCGTCGAACGAGGACGCGCGATGATGAACACAAAGGCAAAATAGAGCAATGGTAACGAACGCCGTTTGCGTCTGGATACCCCCTTTTGTATGATGTTCGAGTTCGCATCGTTGGAGTGCAACGAAAATTAATTCGTTTTCTTTGCACCGTTTTTTGTCCGATTACGACTGTGAAAATCACTCGAACGTTTTTACGTATTGTCCAGAGTTTTTCGGGATATTGTAGTGAATGGAAAAAGTGAATAAAGAACTTGAATTTTAATAACGGAATGAAAGGCAAAAATTGAATAAAATAATTGAATCGAATCAATGAAAAAGAATTGAATGAAAAAGTAGATTAAAAAATGTCCACGGGCAAATGTCGATTTGATTTTCATCGATTCTTAAAGGGTTAGGCGACAGTAACGGGTATAAAATCATGTGCGAATTTAACATCTTTTTTTTCGTATGAAAAAGTGATTCACTCATAAAATTAATTACACATCTATTTAGTATGAATATCAAGCTGTTAGAAAATATATACATATATTTTTTTTTTCGATGTACAAAATGGCAGACTACTAATATTTTCTTTTGTTTTCTTTTTTTTAGGTGCTCTGCGGCGTGACATTTAGCATCCACAATTTTTTACCTACAACGAAAAACAAAAATTCTCATCAATCTACATTAGAATACTTAGAGAAGTACGTACGGAATTTGAAAAATATTGTTGTATTCAAAAGTTGTAGGCATTTGAACTTAAGAAATGAATTCTCAGTGAAAAATTTCGTATAAAACTGCTCATAAAATGAAAAGTTTTCGATTAATCAGAAATATCGTAAGTACTTCTCTGCGAAATGCAATTAGGAACATAACTTTAAAATTTGAAGTAAACCGAGTGAAAATTGTTGAAGTTATTTGTCACGCCAACGAGAAAAAAGATATTAGTAGGCGGGCATTTTGGACATCGAAAAAAAAATATATATTTTCCAACAGCTCTCGATATTCATACTAATTAGATGTGTAATGAATTTCACGAGTGAATCACTTTTTCATACGAAAAAAAATTGTTAAATTCGCACATGATTTTATACCCGTTACAGTGGCCTAACGCCTTAACGTATTTGTGGACCCGTCTGGACTGGCATTTTCAGTGTAAGAAGATCAACGTATTATGTCGACAAATAAGTTAAGGGGTAAGCATAAGCTTAAAATATTGAAGATCCGATTATTTCATCTCAGATTTTTACAGCCCAGAGTCTTAACTTCAATTTGCAACAAAGATTTTCTAAAAATTCCACAAATTGACCGAGCTATAACAATTCTTGTCAATGTGCGCGAATCGTTTCGTGAATATCGTTTTAATAATACAAATTAATTATACCCAGAGGTGGTATTATTGCGATATATGTGAGGCGTCGCAAACTTGACACTGATGATAATTATAAAAATGAAGAAACGACAGATGAACAAAAGAATTGTTTCATTCCACCGATGCAAACTTCAACGTCATCCTTTTGATCACTCGTCTCCCTTTTTCCTCCACGGGGGCAAACAAAAAGAAGGAAAATTTACTCTTCGTCGAAAAATCCACACTCCCTGCGATCCTTTCACGGAAACCAAACGGCTCGTCATGCCCCCACTCGTCTACAACCAAGTCAAGACAACGTCGAATCCTGCTTCGTTATTTTGGATTACATTCATCTCGCTTTTGGTTGTTTTCCCGGGTGCTCCTACGGTGCTGAATGTGACGACAGAACGACACGAGGCTGTAATGATGACGACGGAGCGTCGAAAAGTTCGCACGAAGAAAAGGAAGAGACGCGCAAGCCCCGTGGCACCAGACACAAGGACAGAGGCAGCCCCGAACAAACCCAAAGAAGAAGAGAACGAGAGATGGCAAATGGCGGCTGTACGAATGCTGGAAGCACCCCCAAAAAAAAAGCCCAAACGAGGAGGGAAACAAAAATACCCGAATGACAGTCGTGCGAATGCGAGAACGACAGGGTGAAGAAATTGGGACTCTTCTTCGTTCCCTGCATTCGAGGCAAAAGGTAAGATAAAAAAGGACCAAAAGAAGGAAGAAAAAAAAATGAAGGAACGAACTTGAGAGCCGAGGTCGAGAGGTGCTCGTGAAAAATTTGGCGTCGCGCCACTCTCAAGTGGGTCGCTGCTGATGCGAGGGCGCTGTCGCTGTCGGGTAGTCGGGAGAAAAAGCGACGAAAAAAATCCATACTACGGGAACGCTGAAAGCAGGGCGGGGCGCGCGAGGGGGTTGATAGCCACAGGAAGGTTGGGGTTGTTCTCCGCCAGAGACTGGAGAGGTTCGAGACGGAAAAGAATAACGAGAGAGCGAGACAGAGGGAGGGAGACCTGGCGGAACTAGGATTTGTTGCTATGGAAACGTCAGCGAGCTCTTGCCTGGCAACCCCCGGTAGCAGCCCTTGGGCGAGCCACCAATCTGTCGAAAGGTTGCCGCGGGTCTTCCCTTCCCTCTCCCGTGCCCCTTGCACCCCACCGAACCAATGGCGGCAGCTAAATTCTATTTTTTCAATTTCATAAATACACGCCGATGCGCAGCCAGCACTCTCGAGGTCTTCTAGGGTCAAAGTCTTGGAGGGAGGGTTCGAGAGGGTGCAAAGGGGCTGCAGGGCGCATTTGTACGCATAAGCAACGGCAGATCGGCTCAGGGTTGAACGAGCGGGAACACCGAACGAGAGAGACAGATACCGCACTCTGCAAAACTTTGAACCACGAGCTGAGGGCTTGCCGGATGTGCCTTGCCAATTGCCATGGCAACAGGGCCATGGCAACTAAAGAGGATGAAGCTGTCGCCCTGCGACCACCGAACTTTCCAACATCCCACCCGCGTCGAATATTAAAGACAGATGGGCGTTTTCCAGACAGGGTAGACGCGGCACTCTAATCTTCGAGACCATCAATCAAGAATCCAACTTTAGACATCGGAAGATTCCTTATTTCATTGGGGAAGTAATTAGCAGTGGAAGGAAGCAGCTCCCGATAGCTTTGGACCGTATGATAAAATGTGATGAAACTGAAGGCACTCTCATTGCTTCCTGCGCGTTGTGGGAAATGTCTTGGGTATTAAGGGTTGAAATCTAAATTGCCTGGACGTTGCAGAGCCCCGAGCCATTAGGGTGCCTCTTTTTTGCGGTGATGCTCAGTCGCCACCAGAAATGGTAATCAACCAACGAGTTTGAATTTTGGAGACACTGATTATTTCACACTGCACCCTTCGAATCTGCAGACCTTTGAACTTCCGGAATGTTTAAGGCCTTAGGCCACAGTAACGGGTATAAAATCATGGGCGCATTTAACAATTTTCTTTCGTATGAAAAAGTGATTCACTCATAAAATTAATTGCACGTCTATTTAGTCTGAATATCAGGCTGTTAGAAAATTTTTTTTTTTTCGATGTACAAAATGGCCGACTACTCAACACTTCTCGAAACAGCTTTTTTCCAATTGGCGTGACAAATAACTTGAACAATTTTCACTCGATTTACTTCAAATTTAAAGGTTATGTTCCTAATTGCATTTCGCCGAGAAGTACGTACGGAATTTCTGATTAATCGAAAACTTTTTATTTTATGAGCAGTTATAACGAAATTTTTCACTGAAAATTCATTTCTTAAGAGGGAATGATACCTTATCGCGGTCGGTATGGTAGAACGATTATAGATTCCCACGAATCTCTGAAACGGCTCTTCAGATCCCGTCGAAACTTTGCCAAACGACGTCAAATAGATAGACGAACCGCTGTCTTCTCCTCAAATTTTCCGAATTTGAGAAAAAAAATGTAGATTGGGTCATCATAAGCCAATCTTCTTCTCAAAAGTTCATCTTCCTCTCAAAAGTTCATCCTCCTCTCATCATCTTCTTCTCAAAAGTTCTTTTTCTCAAAATCAGAAAATTTGAGAAGAAGAGAGCCATTCATCTATCTATTTGACGTCGTTTGGCAAAGTGTCGACGGGATCTGAAGAGCCGTTTCAGAGATTCGTGGGAATCTATAATCGTTCGACCATACCGAACGCGATAATGTATCATTCCCTCTTAAGTTCAAATACCTGCAACTTTTGAATAAAACAATATTTTTTAAGTTCCGTACGTGCTGCTATAGGTATTCTAGTGTAGATTGGCGAGAATTTTTGTTTTTTGTTCTGGGTCAAAAATTGTGGATGCTAAATGTCACGCCGCGAAGCGCCTAAAAAAATATAACAAAAGAAAATATTAGTAGTCGACCTTTTTGAACGTCGAAAAAAAATATATATTTTTTCTAACAGCTTGATATCCATACTAAATAGATGTGTAATTAATTTTATGAGTGAATCACTTTTTCATACGAAAAAAAATGGTTAAATTCGTATACCCGTTCCTGCTGTGGCCTAAGGCCTTAAAGACCTTGGGGTTAGGCGACCATGGAAATCTCAAAAATCGTTCGCCGCTTGACGCGACTCAAATTGATGAGGAAGGTCCAACATATGATGCGAGAATCGCTGATTAAACGTAATATGATTACAATCATAGAACTGCTAGTGAACCTTAAAACGCGTTTTTTTCGAAACGATGTTTTCCAAAACGGTGTACACGATTTCTCAACATCCAATGGACGGATTGACTTGAAATTCGGTACAATTATTCAGTGTAATAGTAGTTTACTCTTGACCGACGTTTCCCGTCTTAACATGTTTCATCGGTTATTAACAATGATTTCATTTTTCCTCGGAAAATCGACGAAAAATTCCCAAATTGTTTTTCGACGATTGAAACACGATGAGAAAAAAAAGCTCGGTCAAGTCTTAGCCAATATTATCTTTTCCAAGAAAAAGCGCGTTTTTTTTGTTTAAGATCAACCGGGTGGCCGAAATCAAGTACACCCTTAATATTTTTCGATAAAATTCCCTAAAAAAATCTTTGGTAATGTGTACATACAATTCGACTCGTCCCGGCAGCGTAACCCTTCAAGCCGCCAGTCTGGAAAATTCATCCTCTTCCGAATTCATCGATTTGAGCCTTGACCAAGACTAGCGTCCAAATAAATGATTTCTTAACCCTAGCTCAACGTCAGTGAGGATTGTCCAGGAAAGCCCTTAATAAATGGCGTCCAGACGAGTCTGCAGGCCGTTAATTATTTCCAGACTGGCGGAACGGCAAAAAAAGTGAATGTTGATCGGGAATGGATAGTGACAAAGGATGACATTGAGTCAAGACAAGAGTCTCGTAAAACTTCCAATCCACGAGGCATTTGCTCGAGATGGAACTCGTTATAATTATTCGATTCGTTAAATATCACAAAGTGATTTCGTATTTTTCTTTCTCCCCCCATAGCCACAATGCGCAAAGTCCCTTTGCCTTGGCCTCCAGCCTTGACGCGTTCCCCCAGCCCTTCATACGGCGAACTTAAAAAAAAAGGAAGGGAGGCAGAGCCGAAGCTCCGTTGCTCTGGGTATTGATGAAAGATGGGCGGTTCCCAAGTGGTGGGGCGAGTGGGGCGAACAAGGGCTGTTCCAGGGAAACCGAGAGCTTCGTGCACCTTAATCCCGGCTGGTTGTCATGGAAACTCTCGCGTAGCTGCGAGCTTCGTCCCTTCAAAGCAAATAGAATGAGGAGAAAGGGAGCGAAGCGAAAAATAGCAAAAAAACAAGGAACGAAGAGGAGAAAAAGGAAACTACGGCGAGACTTTTATGCTCAGAGGCGCTGGAAGGCGCCCGACCTTGAAAGGGTCATTACCAATGCACACAGCACTGGACGTTTTTCTCTTTTTTCCTCCTTCCACTCTCCTTCACCTTTTCGTATTTTTTTAAGCATTACGTGGCTCTTCGAGATGAAAGCTCCGGGCGCACGTATAACGAGACTCGACCTCGCGCCCTTGACCTCAAGGTCCTTTATTTATTTTGAATATTCACATTCGGCGTATATCTCCGCGGCGGTGATGCTTTCGCCATGTTGACTTTTACGAACCGACGCAAACCAATTAGCCACGATATCGTTTTATATTATTATCATCTCGTTTTCTTCTTTTTTATTTTTTTTCTTTTTGATTTTGTTCTCTTTCATCGGCTCGATATTACTTGTTCGTCATTCCGAACGAGTCTCTCTAACGAGGCGGTGCGCGGAATACGCGTCTGGTTTATGTTCTAGTCGCAAGCGGGTAATGAGGAAACGTCACGGAGTCGGCTCGATTATCCGCATATGTAATTTCGTACGGAGCGCCAGTGTGCGGAGCAACGATAAAGGAAAGAGTCGTTGCGCATCGGGACGTATAGCCAATTTGTAGTGATCTCGGAACGACGATTGAAATTTAAATTTGCCACGAACGTTTATACTCGTTAGTTCATAAAGTTCTTATTGTTCGTGTTCGTCCTCCTCGTCTCCTTGTTCTCGTTCATCGCTCCTCCATCGCGTCGATCCTTCGCAGCCCGCGAGTACTCCTATCGGCGAGGAGGCCTCGTCGTGCCTTGAAAATCAAACAACGATGCCATACGAGGCGGCGTTCAATTCTCAAAGAGACGCCGCGGCAAGGACCTTCGGGCTCACGCTTAAAAGATCGGCGCTTGAATCGCGATTGACCGAAAAAGAGACGTCGATAATCGTGAAGTCACGTCAGGTAGAGCTCGTAAGGAAGTACATACGCCTACATCGTTGACGCGTATCGGGACGCATTTTAGCGAGGGAGAGAATGAGAGAGAGAGAGAGAGAGAGAGAGAGAGAGAGAGAGAGAACGCGAAATGTCTTCACGAGCGAAATAAACAATACGACACTTCAAATTAATAATATGTACATAGCTTTGTCATAATTTTCGCCGTCGATCGGACTCTCAATTAATCGGAGTGCGTGTCGTCGGGCGAACTTCCTGAGAGAGCCGGAATTTATTGAGACGAAGGAAGAGACAATGTTATGAAAATATATGCGGCGCGGAGTTCATTTTTATTTCGTCGAGCTCGATGAGTGATGAATTCGGTTTTCTTGGGTTTTTACGGTTTTAAGGATGCTGAGTCCCTATGAAACATGTTAATGTTAATTGTTCAATAAATAGCTTCTTAATCGTCGTGAAATTTTTACACGACCTCCTGAATACTTCATGTAAAAACATACCAAATTTTCAGAATTCTATCATCACTACTGCAACCTCCTTAGGGGTTGAAATAAGAAAATTCGGAAAATTTCGTATGTTTTTGTATGAAGTCATTACTACTACAACATACTATTACAACTAATAAATTAAAGTTGAAAATACTAAGCTAAAGTAAGAACTACTAAATTGAAGTTAAACACGCTAAGCCTAAGTTAAAAACATCAAACTAATGTTAAGAGTATACTAAACCAAAGCGAAGAATGATAACCTACATTGAAGCATACTAAAGTGAATAAGCGAATACTGAAATAAAGTTCAAACTACTAAACAAAAGTTTGAACTAATAAATTAAAGTTGAAAATACTAAGCTAAAGCAAAAACAACTAAACTAAAGTTAAACACGCTAAATCAAGGTTGACAATATCAAACTAATGTTAAGAGTATACTAAACGAAAGCTAAGATTGATAACCTACATTGCAGCATGCTAAAGCGAATAAATAAATATTAACCTAAAGTTGAGAGTACCAAACTCAAGTTCGAAATAAACTACCGTTCAGAATAGTACCGTGAAGTCAAAAGTATGATTTTTCGAAAATTCATTCGAACAAGGTGACCTCCAAACAAATTTGCGAAGTCTCATAACTATTATTTGCAAAGTCTCATAACTATTATTAAGGATGTTGAGTCCATATGAAACATGTTAATGTTAATTGTTCAATAAATAGCTTCTTAATCGTCATGAAATTTTTACACGACCTCCTGAATACTTCAAGTAAAAACATACCGAATTTTCAGAATTCTATCATCATTACTTCAACCTCTTTAAGGGTTGAAATAAAAAATGATAAGAAAATTCTGAAAATTTGGTATATTTTTGTATGAAGTATTTAAGAGGTCGTGTTAAAATTTCACGACGATTAGGAAGCTCGATATTAAAAAATTAACAGTTTGTTAAGAACAATTTTTAAAAGAAATTAAAAAAAATTTATCAATAAACTTCCCTTTGTTTCCGTTGCTTTCAGTATATTGTAGATATTACAAAATTGAGAGGTCAAAAAAAAACTTATTGCAAAGTTACATCAGTTTCCATAATACAACATTTAATTTGTGAATGTTAATTGTTCAATAAAGAGCTTCCTAATTGTCGTGAAATTTTTACACGACCTCTGAAATACTTCATACAAACACGTACCAAATTTTCAGAATTTTATTATCATTTGCGATTTGGGACTCAACATCCTTAATCAAGTATTAAACGTCGCCGGTTTGTTTGGGTGACGTTTAATACTTGACGCTTAATCAAAGATTAAACCCCATTTTTGATGAGTCATTTGAGGCGTCATACGCAGTCAGAAATTTCCAAAAATCGATTTTTTTATTGCATTTTCGGAATGTACAAATATGTGAGTATATTTCCTGAAAATTTCACATCGATCCAGCGAATATTCTCGGAAACACACACATATTTGCAAGGACGCTCGGAGCGCTACAAATATGTGTGATCTATATGTGTGAACGACTGTTGAAACTTCAAACGCGTTTTTCTCAAAACGGTGTTTTCAAAGTCGGTGAGTACGATTTCTCAAAAACGGCTCAACCGATCGATCTGCAATTTTAACACAACCTTGTCAGATATATTCTTCAGGTATTGATCGAAGGAATAAGATTTCCGATAATTATTTATATTTTTTTTCTACGATTTAGCGGGGAAAATTTGGTCAAAAACCGGAATTGTTGCTTTCCGGAGCCACCATTTTGGCAAAAATTAAAATTTCGACTATTCCTTCGATCAATACCTGGATTCATCTATCCCCTAAAAGAATCTTTTTGGTTTTTCATTTTAGATAACCCAAACCGAAGATACTTTGCTTACCGCCGGAAACTTTTTTTCGGGGACCTCCAGGACACTTCCTACACGAACAATGTTAATGAATATTGTTGAAAATAAAAAAAGCCAATCTGAAGCTAAAAGATGCCACTACACTGCTTAATACTTTCCGTTTTGCAGAAATGAAATCCTTTTCCAGAAAAAAATCGTGAAAAAACGACTTTTTTGGCCTTGCGACTGCGTATAACGCCTTAACCCATCAAAAATGGGTTAAATGACCCATTATTGATTAATAATGGGTCATTTAACCGGCAAGCATGTACTTCGGAACCCCGGAAATAAAATTATATATATCAAACAATGATTTCTGAAAATAGGGAGCTTTAAACAGCGTCATTTGGAAAAGACCATGAATACTATTTTACACTGATCTATCGAATATGGATGTGTTCGATATCAATACTTATTATTCTTGATCAAGGTCACACGATTTTGATCTTCAATGGATTCAAGTTTTTTTTTAAGATAAGTATGATTTTACGAGAAACGCACAATCGAATTCGCAAAAATACCAACAACACAGTGGCTTCAACGTTTATGGTCGATTCCGAAAAAATAAAAAGTCACAAATTATCTCCTTTTTCATGTGGTAATGAAGTTTGCATCGTTTGAACACAATGAAAATTCGTCTGGATTTTTTCATTTCTTTATTTATAATATTATGTGAATTTCTTTGCAGCTGGAGGTGGTACATTTTTAATGATGATTCTCAAAAAAGTTTTAATCTTCGTAGCCTGAATGTGCGAAAAAAATACGGCAACGCGAAAAATAGATATATTCGTTGCGTTCCAACGATGCATACTTCAATACCATATTTTCATAGTGTTGAGTCTGCATCATTGGAATGCAATAAAAATTCTTCTTGATTTTTTCATTTCTTCATTTTTATTATGTGAAATATTTTTTCGTAGCTGGAGATGATGCATTTTTAATGATGATTCCCAAAATATTTCAATCTTCGTAGCCTAAATGTGTCAAAAAAAAATACGACAGTACGAAAAAAAATATATTTTTGTTGCGTTCCAACGGTGCAAACTTCAATACCATATTTTTATGGTGTTGAAGTTAGCACCGTTGAAATGCAATGAAAGTTCTTTATTTTTTTCACATCTTCATTTTCATTATAATCCAAAATCTTTTTTTGGCAGCTGTTGGTTATAAGTTTTTAATAAGCATTCTGAGAAATGTTTCTATCAACTTCCTAGCCCAAATGTGCCAAAAAAAATACGGCACGGCGAAAAAAATAAATATTTGTTGCGTTCAACGATGCAAGCTTCAATACCATATTTTCATGGTGTTGAAGTTTGCATCGTTAGTATGCAACGAAATTATTTTTGATTTTTTCATTTCTTCATTTTCATTATTATCTGATATCATTTTTTGGCAGCTGTTGGTTATAAATAATTATTTAGCATTCCCAAAAATGTTTCAGTTGTCTTAGTAGCCTGATTGCGCCAAAGAAATACGGCAATGCGAAAACGAAAATTTCGTTGCGTTCCAACGATGCAAACTTCAATACCGTATTTTTATGGTGTTGCAGACTGCACCGTCAAAATTGAACAAAAATTCTTTCTAATTGTTTCATTTCTTCATTTTCATCGTCTGAAGTCTTAGTTTTGCAGCTGTTGGTTATGAATTTTTAATAAGGATCCCAAAAATATTTCAATAAATTTCGCAATTTTTTTTGTAAATGTTGTTATAAATAAATCTTCCATAAATCGATAAATCTTTAACATCGCGAGAATTGAAAAGCAATATTCTTCGGGTCTCCAATACACGTTTTATTGTTCCCAGAGTACAGCATCATCAGGATTTTCTTAAAATGGGAGTTCAAACGGTATGAAAAATCGCGATAATAAATGAATAAGGGACTCGAGAATCTTTCCAGCCGATTTTGCGATATTTCTCATCCTTGAAAGAAAAATGCAGTCCTCCATATTCATAGAATATTTATTTCATGTCTCGCTCGTTATGAGATTATTTTAGTTTTTTCTTCCATTTACTTAATTCAAGATCCAATCAAATATCCATAATTGAGAGTTGGTACCAAGTGCAACGAGATTGGAGTTCCTTTGCTTCGACCTGCGCTCGCCCGCGGACTCGACTAATTATATTCGCGGTTATTAATTAAGATGCTCGTGTGATATAATCAAAGTGACGTGTGAGGGAGGCCAAACCATATACGCCGTGATGTAATTGTGGCGATAGCATTCTTGCATATACCCACATGTGCGTTTTTTACACATGAATATACATCGTCAAAAAACACTATTTAATTCAACTACGATCTCTTTGCACCAAGTAATTTTTTGCATTGCTTCACGGCTTACTACGATTCTATCTGTTTATACTTTTATATACGAATATACTTTTCGATTACGAATATACTTTTTATTTTTTTTATACTTTTATTTATTATACTTTATATTTTTTATACTTTTATATTACGAATATACTTTTTATTTTTTTTCGCAGCATTCCTTGATGTATCAAATTAAATAAATACGTGTTAAATCTAAATATATTGTTGATTTGACCGTACAAGAAAAATATATTTGCATAAAACGATATCTTTATTTGCATACGGTAAATATGTGTTTAATTTAAATATGTTACTGTTTCGAACGGACAAGAACTTCATTTGAACCAATAGAACTTTGATTTGCAACCAACAAATTCACCATATTTTTCCATATACAATACACATGCATTCATGTTGTCAACAATTCTCAATGGTGAAGAAATATAAAAAATATTTTGTATCGCCGACGGACTCGATGATATGGTAGCTCAGAGTGCAAATGGCTTGAAAGAGAAGCCCCAGGCACTACGCCACACTCCGGCCAGAGAGCGGACAGCCCCTGGATATGCTAGTTAATTCAAATTTAAAAATTCAAATAGTCCCATTTAGTCTACACAACATATTTTTTTCGAGTAAATAATACTAAACAACACAAGGAATAGAAGCATATCAAATTTGTATTTCTCGGTTTTAAATAGATATTCATTTAAATAAACAAATATATTTTAGATGAATCTCTAGAACCGTAAAATAAAGATAAGAAATATTGATTTCATGAACACTTTGCTTAATTTTAATACCAAAGAATCAAACTGACGCATTTGGTTGACTTCGATAAATAAATATATACTTGACACGAATCTCTGGAATAATAGGATGAAAATTTAAGATTAAATTGACGAGCATTCCGGTTAACTCAAATCAAACAGAATCAAATAAACGAATTTAGTTCATTTCAATAAATCTGTACCATCAGTTTGAATGATACGAAATACCAAAATTATTAGCAGCATGTAAGTTGAATATTAGTCAACGGGTCAATAGGTCTTGATTGAAATAAATAAATATATTTGGAATTAATCCCTAAAACATTAGAATAAAATGAAAAAAAAAACATTCATTTTAGATTAAAACAAACGTTTTAGTTAATCCTATTTTAAAAAGACCATAAATAATATACAATGTAATAATAATAATATACATCTTCGGAATAGTAGACTTTTTAGAAAAAGCATTGGTTTTACGAATATTTTACTTACTTCAAATAAAAATGGTTCAAATAAACGTATTTGAATAAATCTACAATAAATCTTTTCTATCAGTGCAAATAATACCGTAAATAATAAACAGTTTAATTATAATAATACGAATCTTCGGAAGAGTAGAATTTAGAAAAAACATTTCGTTTACGAACATTTCAGTCAATTCCCTTGAAAAAGGATCAAATGAACGTATTCAGTTCATTTCAATAAATCTTTTCCATCAGTGTAAATAATACCATAAATAATACATAGCATAATAATGATATGAATCTTTGGAATAGTAGAACAGAAAAAAAAATCATTTATTTTACAAACATTTAGTGTTCGTAATTTAGAATGAGTGTAAATTTAGTGTAATTAAAAAGTCAGTGTGATTGAATTTATTTTTTTTATTAGTGTTCACGTGTACACACGTGTCCGCTCCGCACATTTAAATATATATATATAAAATATATTTATAATATTTATATATATTTATTAATAAATAAATGTATATATTTATATAAATATATATAAAATTATATATATATATATATATATAATTTTCAATCGATACAACCATCCTGTCAATTCAAAATATTTATGATGAAAGAGTACATATATATATATATATATATATATATATATATATCGTAATTGCCTCTTTCATTATAAATATGTTGAAATTACCGGATCGTCGTATCGATAGAAAACCGTAGGCGTATCGCGCGCCACTGTCCCGGAACACATCGATTGTAAATTAATTGACGATAGTACGATAAGAAATTGACTTTCAGCCGATCGCGACGTTACCGTGCGGTCGTCTACTTGGGCTCTCCTTTCGCACGGTAGACACACGAGCCATGAGAGATAATGGTTTATTATCTCGATCGTCAATTTGCAAATCACTGTTATTCGTTACTCCGCGCGCCCGAAGCTCAATTTGGCAGTATCAACAGCGCGCGGACAAAATACTCTCGAGTGTCTAATCATCGCGAGCGCAGTTTGCTTTCGTTATCTCGCTTCTTGTTTGATCTGCTCGGAAAGTAGCCGCGTACTCCGTCGTTGCAAAGTGAATATCGCGAGTCCGGAGACAGGCGATATTGAATCGAGAGACGGTGGAACGTGGTGGAAAAATGGCCAATAAATGATTATCGCCGATACGATTATTACACGTTATTATGGGAATAATGAGGTAACGGGAGCTCGAGACTCCCTGCGGTTCAACGTAGTAAGTACACAGTAGCTGCTGGAAAGAGAATTTCACTGTCCAAATCGTTGAATATGTCTATTTATCCATTGGAAAAATTGCGATACGATAAAGTACAATTTTACCCGTGCATAAAGTCATTTGTGCTTCACATTCCGTAAATTGTTGAAACAGGATGAAAATGAAGTCTGCATCATTGGAGTGCAAGGAAAATGGATATGCCTGATTCGTGGAAATTTCGTTCAGATTTTACGGACGAAAATCACTTAGCTATTTGTTGAGATGTTTATTTGCAGATGTGCTATCGAAATCTGCATGAAAATATTTGGCGTAATAGTAATAATAGGAAAGTGAGAATTTTCGTTGGAATGATGCAAACTTTAACGCCATGAAAATCAGTTTTGACTGGGGTTGTTTGGCCAGAATGAAGTTTTACATGTCGACACAGCTTGTCATGTGTATTCAAACATTGAGGCACTGGTGGATGGGCGGTACTTCGATTTAACGTGCTACATCTACTTAGGTGGGTGAAAAATAGCATTTCGAAAAAATATTTTCATTCGATGGTATCACCTTTTAGCTTTTTTCCCTGAAAATTTCATTAAAATATTCCTAAAATTAAGGCATTAGGCCACAGTAACGAGTATAAAATCCTGTGCGAATTTAACAATTTTTTTTCGTATCAAAGAGTGATTCAGTCATAAAATTAATTACACATCTATTTAGTATGAATATGAAGCTGTTAGAAAATATATATTTTTTTTCGATATACAATATGGCCGACTACTCGAACCTTCTCGAAACAGCTTTTTTCCAATTAGCGTGACAAATAACTTCAACAATTTTCACATAATTTACTTCAAATTTACAAGTTATGTTCCTAATTGCATTTCGCAGAGAAGTACATACAGAATTCAATACAGTACATACAGTACAACAAAAAAATTCATTTCTTAAGTTCAAATACCTACAACTTTTGAATAAAACAATTCTTTTTAAATTTCTTATGTACTTCGCTAGGTATTCTAATGTAGATTGACGAGAATTTTTGTTTTTTGTTCTAGGTCAAAAATTGTGGATGCTAAATGTCACGCCGCGGAGCGCTTAAAAAAAAGATTAAAAAAAATATTAGTAGTCGGCCATTTTGTACAACGAAAAAAAAAGATATATATTTTCTAACACCTTGATATACATACTAAATAGATGTGTAATTATTTTTGTGAGTGAATCACTTTTTTATACGAAAAGAAAATTGTTAAGGATGTTGAGTCCGAAATCGCAAATGATGATAAAATTCTGAAAATTTGGTATGTTTTTGTGTGAAGTATTTCAGAGGTCGTGTAAAAATTTCACGAAAATTAGGAAGCTCGTTATTGAACAATTAACATTCACAAATTAAATGTTGTTTTATGGAAACTGATGTAACTTTGCAATAAGTTTTTTTTTGACCTCTCACTTTAATAATATCTACAATATACTGAAAGCAACCAAAACAAAACGAAGTTTATTGATAAATTTTTTTTTATTTCTTTTAAAAATTGTTCTTAACAAAATGTTAATTTTTTAATAACGAGCTTCCTAATCGTCGTGAAATTTTAACACGACCTCTTAAATACTTCGAACGAAAACATACCAAATTTTCAGAATTTTCTTATCATTTTTTATCTCAACCCTTAAGAAGGTTGAAGTAATGATGATAGAATTCAGAAAATTTGGTATGTTTTTACATGAAGTATTCAGGAGGTCGTGTAAATATTTTATGACGATTAAGGAGCTATTTATTGAACAATTAACATTAACATGTTTCATAAGGACTGAACATCCTTAAATTGGCACATGATTTTATACCCGTTACTGTGGCCTAAGGCCTTAAGTAAAAAAGGATTATTATCGTTGCATTCCAACGATGCAAACTTCAATCTCATCCTTCCCGATTGAACCCTTTGCAGTACAAATGTGCATTGCAGACCCAAAGATATTGCTTTTCAATTGTCGCGATGTTGAAGATTTGTCGATTTGTCGGGGCTGTATTGATAAAAATGGGCAAAATCGCGAGTTGTTTTCGTTTTTGGTAAATTGGAGGAAAAATGTTGAAGAGAATGAGTTGATGATATTTAAAAAAATAAAATTTTGAGTTTCCCGTTAATTTGTACGAATTTGGAAAAAATTGAAGTCATTCAAGATCAAAATCGTGGGAGCTTGATCAAGCATAATTAGTCTTGATTTTTAAAAATACGGCTACTCGAAAAATCAGTGTTAAATTGTGTTAATTTTGTTGTCAAAGGTTTTTTTTTAAATTCCTTTTATTGGAAAGTAGCTTCCGCTCGCGTTGATACACGCAAGGAATATAATTTTCTACACAAACTTTTACACCCCATTTCACCCCCTTAGGGGTTGATTTTCATAAAATCCTTTCTTAGTGCACCCGAACCTTCCAAGGAACAAAACGTCCTAATTTCATATTTCCACCTTCAGCGGCTTAGGCTTCGCGTTGTCTATATGTCAGTCATTCAGTCATTTAGTCAGTCACGGAACTGTTTTATATGTATGGATTATTCAATATTATTTTCATTTCTTCAGTTCCAAAGTATACCTTCGCAGGTTTTTACGTATTACCTTTCACAATTGAATCCTATGCTATGCTTGCGCCAGTCTGCTTAATCAAATTTCTTTCGGCCTATCTTGGCGACAAGAATCCCTCAACAATTTCTTAAATTGCTGATTTAGAAATCTATTATCTAAATTTACAAAAAAAATGTGTAGCGTGATGAAAATGAGGAAATAAAAATGTAAAGCAGGATTTGCCTTGCATTCCAACTATGCAAACTTCAGCGCCATTTGGAAAAGTAAATACGTAAAAACAAGGGTTGGAACTGAGCAAAAATCGTGCAACATAAACAACTTCTATTCAAACCTATCAAATTTATTGCCAAAATTTCACAATCCACTGTAAAGTTTCAAATGCCACGAATTTCCACTATTTTTTCAAACGCCGTTCTACCCCACGAAATTTTCCCCCACGGTACTTCGTTTGCTGCCTTCATCCACTTGCGAAATCCGTGAAAAACTAAATGGGACAACCGTCATCACGCGTTTCCCGAAAGAAGCAACAAGCCAGCTTTGGATTTCCTCAGCCCAACAAGCCGGCAAGCTGGCTTGACTTTTCGAGCCCGCACGGCAGTGTGAATTATCGGTGGCGTACAAAAAAAGATTCAGCAGCCATCCAATAATCAAGGACGTGCTCGTGCTGCCTTACCGTACAGACATAGCGTGCGCGACGGATCTTTACACCTACCTGCACACCATACCGAGTCTCGATCTCTTCCTGTCTGGCCGTTCACCACCAACTCTCGTCGGAATTCTTCCCCGTGTGTGCCTCTGCGTATCTTCCCGAACGCAGGCAATTTCCCCGGCCGTACAATCCCCCGATAATCGTGGCGGGCCAAAAAGGTCCATTTCCATCTTCGACGTTGGTACCTCAATGGTCATCAATGCTTCATCCGCTGAATGGAATGATTGATTCACGGGTGAAAGTTCGTAAATTCATCGCCGCGGAAATTACGTAGACGGGAAGCATACGATGAGGGTGGAAGAAAAATGCGCGAAGAGGAGAAAGACGAAGCGGAAGGAGGAGAAGAAGAAGAAGAAGAAGAAGCGCGTGCACCGTTGCGGGCTGACGGTTAATGAACGCACGCAGACGTTCATAGAGCGATAATTCATTAGGGAAAAAAAAAGAAGGAACGGTCGTCCTCGCACTATTGCTCGGTCGAGGTACTCTCGGTACTCCTTCGGAGGAATACACGCCGCGGTGGGACGAGGACGAGGAAAATAACACCGGTGTTCTTACTTCTCTTTGCTTCTTGGTAGTTTTCTGCATCAGAGCCCCTCATCCCCAGCGGGAACGAAGATATACGGCCTACTTTATGCCTTGTACCGTCCACCTCGTATGGCCAACGATATATGGGCGGCGCGAGGGACTCGCCGCCGCCGCTGACTATGCGTGTGAGCACAATTTCGAATATGGCGCGAACACCTGGGCAACGGTAGCGTGGAGACATCCACCAACTATTCCCAAGAGACTCACTTATTTCGTACCTGCTCCGTTACGAAACGCCTCCGCGGGCGCACCGAGCCGAATGGAAAAAGGGGCGAAAAATGTCGAGTCGTTTCGCGTGATGAAAAATATTGGCGAGTAAGCGGGTACAGCGGAGAGGACCGTTTTCAGCTGACAGTTTGGCGAGCGAATGAAGGTATCCATTGGACATCGGAGGAAAAGGCGAGGAGAGAGATTTGTTTGAATTTGTTTAAGGGTTAGCGAGGCGATGGAAATTAGATCCTTTGGAAATTGATACGAAAACCTGGATATAAATTTGTTTGGGCTTGTTTAGGTGCTTGTTTAGGGGCTTGTTTAGGTGAGGAAAGTAAAAAAGTAATTTGATCCTTCGGAACCCGAGTCGAAATTTAGACCCTCCTTTGAATGCTCGAGAACCTATTTCCTTTGTAACGCACAGACCGCCGCCCTCCTTTGACTCGCCTTGAACCTATATAGAGAAATTTTCACCGTTGGCGACCCTCCTTTAGCCCTACTGAACCTTCCATTCAACCTCCTGAGCCTCCTTTAGGCCTATGGCTCTGCGAGCCACTGGTGAAAGGAGTCAAAGGAGAGTTAGTAGGGCGAAAGGAGGTTTAAAAGAGGGTCTGTAGGTTTGCGTAAGCATTAAATCAGGCTCACTAGGGTTTAAAGGAGGTTCAGATGAACGTACTAAACCTCCTTTGAGTGAAAAAGTCCAATTTCTGCCACTTTTGGAGGTTCAGTAGGTTCTGATATACATGTTTTTGAGATTTCCATTTGAACCTCTTGAACCTCCATTGAATGACAAATTGGGATCGAAAGGAGGTTTAAAGGAGGGTCTAAATTTCGACTCGGGAAGTTAACAGGAAAATGAATAGATGGATTTGTTTGCGTTTGTTTGGCTTTAGCAAGGCAACGAAAATTAGATACTTTGTAAATTAATGGAAAAATGAAGAGATGGATTTGTTTGGGTTTGATTAGGTTTAGCAAGGCGGAGAAATTACAGACTTCGGAAATCAACAGGAAATGTAGATATGAATTTGGTTGGGTTTATCTAGGTTTGATTAGGGTTAGCAAGGCAATGAAAAGAAGATATTTTGAAAATTAATAGGAAAATTAAGAGATGGATTTGTCTGGATTTGTTTAGGTGCAGCAAGGTGAAAAAAAATAGATCCTTCGGGAATTAAGAGGAAAATAAAATGATACATTTGTTTCGGTTTGTTTGAGCACAGTGAAGTGAAATAAATTAGATCTTTCAGGAATTAACAGAAAAACGTAGAGATAAATTTGTTTGGGTTTGTTTGGATTTAGCAAGGCAATGAAAATTAGATATTTTGGAAATTAGTAGGAAAATGAAGAGATGGATTTGGTTGGGTTTGATTAGGTTTAGCAAGGCAGAGAAATTACATACTTCGGACATCAACAGGAATCAGGCAAGGCAATGGAAATGAGTTATTGTGAAAATTCATAGGAAAATTAAGAGATGGACTTGTCTGGGTTTCTTTAGGTGCAGGGAAGTAAAAAAAAATTAGATCCTCCGGGAATTAACAGGGAAATAAAGTGATACATTTGTTTCGATTTAAGTACAGCGAAGTAAAAAAATAGATCTTTCAAAAATTAACAGGAAAACGTAGAGATAAATTTGTTTGGGTTTAGCAAGGCAATAAAAATTAAATCCTCCGAAAATTAACAGGAAAATAAAGAGATGAATTTGGTTGGGTTGTATTAGATGCAGCGAGGCGAAAAAAAATGATCCTTCGGACATTGAAAGGAAAATGGAGAAATGCAAAGAAAAAACTGCGACGGGAGGCAAGTAACGTAGGCAAAAATAACGACGAAAACGAAATTAAATGAATATTTCACTTGTTTTTTTTTTTTTATTATTCTCATGATGACATTTTCAAAAATGATTTCTCGACTCTTCATAATTGCTTGTGTCGCAAATGGAAAGAGTTTTTGTTTCCCATCGGATGGGCTTCAATATGCTTGCTATGACAAAATTGTGGTTTTTTGGAACTCACCAAAAGGGCAGAAAAGGAGCTGCAGATCTAGCGAGTATAAAATCCCTATAAAATCATTATTTTACTCACAACCGCAAAAACATGTATGCGTGTGTATTTATATATCGCGCATGCATATATGTACGTTTCTCTAAGTATAATAATTTTCATCGCTTTTTATTGCGTTTCTAGTTGATAACTCTATCGCGTTTATATTTCCTTGATCATTTCATATATAGAGAGAACGAGAGAGCGATTGATTGATTGATTGACTCGCGTATTTATGCCCCGGTAGAACTACGAGATAGAGGAAATTGTACAAAGTAAATGCATAGACAAATGTGAATATAACACACAGATAATACTAAACGTAAAACAAAAAAAAACTGTAATATAAAATAATGACGATGTGGTAACTATCCAATAAAATGAAAATTACATCTTTAACAGTGCAAAGAGATAAAATACTACGAGATGAGTATCGTGGTAACGTAACCTAGATTACGATAATTACAATTCAAAATTAAATAAATAAAAAAACGCAAGTTTAATCATTATTATAACAGTTCTAATGCTATTATAGTTTTAGTAATAGATCACAATAATAATCATGATAATAATTATGCAAGTTTGATCATAGCGCAGTAATATGATCAATACATTCTTCAAGAAAGAGAGAGAGGGGGGGAGAGAGAGAGAGTTGTGTATCGACCATTTCGTTTCAAATGAAACTCACGTCAAGAATTTATCATTTGCCTGGCGCCATTTATCGTTACGTGGGGGAACAGAAAAAGGTGCGTGAAAAATGTGAGTTGCAAGAAACTCGTTAAATATCACCTTCCGTACATGCGATTAAAAAAAAATGTACGTATAACCTACAAATGTATCCATTATAGGCTGATTCGCGTTTAAACAGACGACGCAAGAGCCGCAAATGTTATTCCATTCACGTCCACGCGTGAAACGCAATTTGCGACTTTCCTGTAGTCAAAGATGGCGGTAGGATTATTTTTTTCCGTGCGCATTATCTGCTTATAAATAGCCGTGATCGATTACTATTGACGAGGTCGTTCAGCAAACGATAAAATGCGCACCCGCGTGCTTCCACGCAGCCCGAGACGGAAATAATAGGCGAAGAGAGGGGAAAATAGGCGAAATAAAAAAACTAGCACGCTGCACCCATATCCATGCGATACGACAAGGCTCTGTCTCAATCTATAAAGCTTTTGTCTCTTTGTGCGCTCGATAGTCGCAATCAGCCAAGAAATTAGTATCGCACGTCTATTGCTGCCGCGCAATGGACCCATAGAGAACTTCCGGCTTTTCGACGTCGTTTCACACGCACGTTTTAATGGTCGTTCGAAATGTCGATCCTCCGGTCGATTGTGCAAGCTAGTAGCTCGTGTATTTGCACGATCGATATATTAGCCACATCGTGCACTTCTTTGGAACTGACTTTTCAATTTTTCTGTGTCACTTTTAATAGTGCGGAGACAAACTGAGGTATCTAACACGCGTGAGAAATTCGTTTTCAGTTATTTTGATAAATTAATCGTAACATGGGCAATTCTTTTGTTATTTGGCTGAATAACCAAAGGATTGTCTGAGTAAATCGTGAAATGGACGATCTTTTAGTTACTTAGAAGAGGGAATCGTGGAATTGGCCATTTTTTATTTATTTAGATAAGTGAGTTCTGAGATAGACGATCTTTCATTCATTTAGAAGAGTTAATCGTGAAATGGCCGATCTTTTAGTTACTTAGACAAGTAGATAGTGGAATGGATGATATTTTATTTATTTAGTGAATCCTGAAATGGGCTGTGAATCCTGAAATGGGCTGTGAACATGTGAATCCTGAAATTTGAATCTTTTATTCATTTAGAAAAGTTAATAGCGAAGTGGACGACCTTTTAGCTACTCAGATAAGTCCATAGTGGATTGGACCATCTTTCAGGTATTTAGATAAGTGGATCGTGAAATGGACGATATTTTAGCTACCTAGACAAAAGCATAGTGGATTGGGCAATCTTTTGGTTATTTAGAAAAGTCAATCGTGCAATGGACAATCTTTTAGTTATTTAGAAAAGTAAGTCGTGATATAGACGATCTTTTATTGAATTGGATAAGTAAATCGTAAGATTGACGATCTTTTAGTTATTAAGACAAGTGAATCCTAATATGGACAATTTTTTTTAGGTATTTAGAAAAGTTAATGGCGTAATAATGTTTTATTACTTTAGAAACGTTAATCGTGAAATGGACGATCTTTTAGTTATTTGGAAAAGTAAGTCGTGATATAGACGATTTTTTATTGAATTAGATAAGTAAATCGTAAGATTGACGATCTTTTAGTTATTTAGACAAGTGAATCCTGATGTGGACGATTTTTTTAGGTATCTGGGGAACTTAATGGCGTAATAATCTTTTATTACTTTAGAAAAGTTAATCGTGAAATGGACGATCTTTTAGGTATTTAGAAAAGTTAATCGTCAAATGGACGATCTTTTAGTTACTTAGACAAGTGAGTAGTGGAATGGACAATCCTTTAGTTATTTAGCTGAGTGGATCATGAAATTGACGATCTTTTAGTGATTTAGAAAAGTAAGTCATGATATAGACCATCTTTTATTTACTTAGATAAGTGAATCATAAAATTGACAATCTTTTAGTTATTTCAGACAAATTAATTTTGAAATAAACGATCATTTATTCATTTTAAAAAGTTGATCGTGAAATGAACGATCTTTTAGTTATTTAGAAAAGTTAATTGCGAAATGGACGATCTTTTATTTAGTTATTTAGAAAAGTAATTCGTGATATAGACTATTTAATTAGATAAGTGAATCGTAAAATTGACGATCTTTTTAGTTATTTCGACAAGTGAATCCTGAAATGGATGACTTTTTTTAACGGTATTTGGAAAAGTTAATTGTGAAATAGACTATCATTCGTTATTATCGAAAAGTTAATCGTCAAATGGACGATCTTTTAGTTATTTCGACAAGTGATTCGTGAACTATACGATCTGTCATTTCTTTGGACAAGTAAATCGTGGAATAAACGATCTTTTAATTATTTAGACAAGTGTATCGTGAAATGGACGATCTTGTATTTATTTCAAAAACTTAATGCCGAAATGGGCGATCTTTTTCTGAATATTTTAGCTCGAAACTTATTTTACCTTGAATTACAGAGCACTTTGCAAAACCTGCCTTATTTTAAAAAAAAGCTAAATAAACTCGAAGAGAAAATAGTTCTTCTAATCCAATCGCGGCAAATCTCAACCCCATCGAGTTCCTTCAAGAAAAAATTCCTATTGCCATTTCTCAAAGAAATGACATTCAAGTTTGTGACATTGGAAAAATTCACAAAAAAGCAATCCCGTTTGGGATCACCTAGTAAATAATAAAAAGTAGTCGAAAAAACGAAAAAAAAAAAAAGAATAGCGAAGCTCGAAGCTTCATCTTTCAAACACTACCTCGCAAATACCTCCGCGTCTTTTTTGGCCGACATGTGTAACTTTTCATCGCCGCATCGAGCGTTCAAAAACCCTATCCGTACTTTTCGCCACAAGCATATATCCAAAGTGCTCGAAGCAGCTTCGGTCTCTCGCGCGTTAACCGCACGTCCGTGATTGAAATATTAATGGAGAGCCGTATAGGTCTGAATAGCGTGGCTTTTATTTATAGCTGGTACAGCGCGAATAACGCGCGGGCAAGAAAATTCGCTGGGTGGTTGATCAGGTGAAAGGCAGGATCGTGAATTCGTTAGCACATACGGATATAGACGATTAATGTCTCTATATACACCGCAAGTTAGTGCACCAAGAAATCTAATGGGAATTCAAGTTTTCTCTATCGATTATTCGCGTATTTACCCGCGAATTTTCCGTTCGAAAATTGAGCCGATAAATTGCCGGAGTACAGAAATAAAGCATTCGACCAAACGCGTACGCTCCTTCTTAACGGGATCACTTGTAAAACTCTTCCGCGTGTGCACTTAATTTTCATTGGCAACAATCCAATTCAGACAGATAAGACACGAGGAAGTGCTCGAAGGATTGACGACAGGGCAAAAAATCGAGAATGCACCACGAACCCTGCCCCACTGTCCTTTTTACAGCGTGAAGAAATCGACGATTATTATAATAATCTGTGAAACTGATCTCATTGAATAAAGACCAAAGGGATAATTATTTATCGTTCAGCTATCATTATCCAATTAAATAAGAATAGTGATTATGAAATTCAGCAATTTCAATAAACTACTTTTAAATAAGTAGATATTTCATAAGAATAGTCAAGAAGAATAATAATATAATTATTTTGATTACCATTATTAATAATAAACTTAATCGTAATAAATAAGAATTTCATGTAATTATCATCCTTATTTGATATTCTTATCAAATATTAACTCACTTAAAAGTAACTAAATCAATAAAAATTCAATTGATAAAAGAAAAACAAATAAATTTACTTCAAATGAAAAAAAAAAATGATTATTTTAAAAAAGAATAATAATAAAGTTATTTTTATTATTTTTATGAATAATAAGATTACTAATAAATGAAAATCAATCAAATGAATTCCGTAACTCACTTGAATTACTGAATTTAATAACAAATATTCTCATTCAATTGATTCTTATTTAATATTATTCATTTTATTATTATTCTTATTTAGTATTACGCAGTTTTTTATTTATTTAGAATTAATTTATCTTCTATCATTTTCGCAGTTAAATGTTTATTTTAAAATATCAATGAGTTACTATTTTAAATAAGAGTAATAATAAAAACTTTCAATGAAATAAAAGTTTTTCCAATTATTTTTGAATTATGCTCAGATGTATTGAATAGCTTTTAATTCATACTCAATTAATATTCATCAAACAATAATTTTTCACTCTACTAGATAAGAATAATACTACAAAGTAGCCTGATTATAATAATAATCGAGAGGACAATAAATCGTAAATATGGAATTACGATACGATAAAGCGCGGAGGCGTGATTGGTGTCCTCCGTACCGGAAAAAAAAATCTGCCATATCGGGCTGCAATAATGAAGATTGGACGTTTAAACTTTATTACAGGAAGTTTTAGCACCGATAGAAGCCTTAAGGACATCGAGAAAAATGTTATAAAGTCCATAAAATAGTCCATTTACTCGTCTCGTACATACGAATACCTATATATACATAAATGCACGTGCAATTGGGATAATGAAGCTTACAAAGTATTACGAAGAAGCAAAGAAGCCAACACGTTGTGCCACGAGGGCAAGCTACACACGAAAATAATAGCATAGCATTAAACTTTAATGGCGACTCGTGTGCGAAGATAATACACGCGAGCTAATTCCCGGGTAAATGCGCCAAGCTTAATAAGAAGTTTGCGATTCGATAGGAATCTTTCTTGCATTTACGGATTGACTTACGGCGTGCAAACATCATGTTTTCTCGATCAATTTGTCCGCCGCGTTGCGTTGAATATTTTAGCTTGCGTTTGAGAAACCGCGGTAGAGGCGCGCACGCCTGTTTGATCATTTTACGAGTGATCGAAATCTGCGCAGACCAGAGTGTTAGCCTTTCGCTCAAGCTTCTGCGCTTCGTTGCCCAATAACTTTAAGGTGAGCGAAGATTGAAAAACTGTGGTGTATTTCTGTGGTGTTTTTAGTCAATTCGATGAAGGGATGAAGATCGAAAAAGAATCAAGTGTCATTGTTGCGATGTACTGTGTGTTCTGTCGGGCCCAACAATATGTGCTGAATCTAAGAATAATGGCTGAAATTCGAAACTTCGTTATTTTGGTGCGAACACCGGCCATTTTTTTATTTTTATTTTTTTAGTTCTTTTATTACGCTATACGGTTATTAATTCACAGATTCTTTGATCAAGTAGCGCGTCGACGTTGCGCTCCAATTTGTAGGTTATGATAAGTTCATAAAGTGTCGGAGTATGTGCAGGGTGTCCTGTTATGAATGGATAATCCTGCAACTGTCGATAGGTCAAACCATGTCCTACTTTATGCTGGAATTTCAGTTTAATAAAAGTCCCACGGTTTTCGAGATAAAAATCGTCTGGTTTTGGTTTTTTATTTTATCTTTCGTTATTTTATATATGGTTATTTATTTTATCTATAAGTTATATATGGTTATTTATTTTATCTATAAGTTATATATGGTTATTTATTTTATCTATAAAAGTCTTCTTTTTAACCTTAAATCTTAAGGAAACTTTATGAAAAAAGATCTTATGCAGAATTTTCGTACAAACTCATTCGAACATCTGACTTTGATAGCCCGCGGAGTAAAAAAATGTACCGCGCCAATCGTGCCAATTACTTTAAAAAGTTGGTTAGTTATTGTCTATTTATATCATTAGTAGAAATGACATGCGGAAAACCAAAACCGGATGATTTTTTTTAAATGACATAAACAAACCCAAAATCTCGAAAACCGTACCCAGCATATCTGCTGGGACACGATCTGACCTATCGACGGTTGCAGGATTATCCATTCATAACAGGACACCCTGTATATTTTGATAATAATAATAATAATAATGCTAAAAATCTAGAGTACGTATATTTGTCCGTTTACAACTCGAGAACTACTGAATTGATTACGATTAATGTTGCGGCTTAGTCGTTCGTTGTTATTTTCATTAAGCAATATATGGCAAAAAAGCGGGAAAACGTTCAAACGAGATACCAAATTACGTAATTAACAAAAATTTACAAATAACGAGGCATGTTGCGTTTGTAAATTTATATCTGTGCATATAACAAAACTGTGCAGGGTAGCTTTGTCTGTAATTTTTTGATTTAAAGAAAATTTCGTAATTTAGTTCACTATTTCATTTATTCCAATTATAACAAACAAACATAACGAAGAATATATTAGGTGTAGTAAAAAGAAATCCATTATTTTCGCCTTCAATTTCATGCAAAAATAATGGATTTCTTCTTACTACGCCTAATATTAAATGTCCAAATGAGTTCTCAGCTTTGTTTCTTGAAGATAATATTTTATTTACTTAACATCAAGGTACATTTCAATAGGGAAAGTAATCTCCGTTTGCTTCCACACATTCCCCCCGCCTGTCGGGCAATAAAGGATTCCTGCGCATTAAAAAGATGGTGGTTTTCAGTGGACAGAGTCGATAAGCGAATTTTTCACTTCATGAAACGTTTTGGAGCGGCCATCAGCCAAATCAGCCAATTGAGGTTATCTTAAGGGGGGATTGTCTTTTTTTTCGCAAAATTTACCGCTTTTTGGGAATTTTTTTGTGAAGAAAGTATACAACGGAAAACTTGTGAAACTTTGCATATAGTTTTATTGATCTGTTTACTACATACAAACAATTTTTTAAACAATTTCATCAAAAAATCCGCCTCCCACCCCCCTCGACGCGCGATGGTCCTTTTTTGATGGTGTGCACGATTACAGCCTTCACGTTCATCCTGCAACAAAAGCCCAAAAAGCATTTTACTTTAGACACACATAGCTATCGTTTGATGAAGCAAAAAAGCAATACGTTTAATAGTTTTTTATTTATAACAAAAAATCGATCAATTTTTTTCGAAAAATCGATACTTCAAGTTCAAAACGTCACCAAATCGTCAATTTTTTTTTTTCCCCTCCATCGAACGATAGCTATATGTGTATAAAGTAAAATGCTTTTTGGGTTTTCTGTTGCAGGATGAACATGAAGGCTGTAATCGTGCACACCATCAAAAAAGGACCATCGCGCGTCGAGGGGCGTGGGAGGCGGATTTTTTGATGAAATTGTTTACAAATTTTTTTGTATGTAGTAAACAGATCTAAACTATATGCCAATATTCACAAGTTTTCCGTTGTATACTTTCTTCACAAAAAAATTCCCAAAAAGCGGTAAATTTTGCGAAAAAAAAGACAATCCCCCCTTAAGCTGTTGGTCCGGAAAAATAGTCTACTAGGTTGGTATCGCATGACGCCGGACCTGGATGTTCCAGCTGGAAGGCAGCTCTCTTTATTCTCAGGCCGTGGACTTATTCGTCCACCCAATACGATGTTCCACAATCTCACTAAAGAACCAACACGGAATCAAGGGGGTAGTTTTCTCATCCATACGATTTCAACGCCAACTCACAAACGCCTAGTACCCAATCACATGACGGGCTTGCCAAAGAAAAATCCTGTCAATCAATCACACCGACAAGCCCGCGACAACGAACGCGCAATACCAAGAAAATGATCGATCTCGTCACAATGAGTCTCCATATACCTAACGCGCTCCCTATCACAAAACAATCTCCATCCACTTCAACAAACGCAACGTATGCATTACGCGGGGCTTCATCGAGAGATTCGCCTACCCGGTGCATATCATGCGAGGCCGTACCGTGTACGAGTGATTATACATGCGTAGGCCGTACATTTATGCATTCATGGTGACTCGCGGGGATATGAAGCGCGGGAAGCAACCCAGCGAGTACGCAGGAACATAAAAGCTACAACTTTGCTCGGGCGCCCCACGTTCCGCGTTCTAATGTTATTCCAACAGTGCGGTTTTTATATTTCTATACCGCGTGTACGGCCGTGGACGTATGTACATATATGTTCGCCTAAATATAGCTTGCGTATGCCTACCCGCGAGCTTGCGATGCGAAAGGTTGCCATAGAGAAATGCCAGACTCACGTAATACAGAGCGAGAATACAAACAGCGTAACTGCTGATTGCATTCGTCGAGTCTTCTGTTGGCTGAACGAACCTGGCCTCTCTCGTTGGACCTCGTCCATTCTACCGTTCCATATCAGCCGCGAAAGAAGAGAGAGAGAGAGAAAAAGCTGCCCATATGATGGATCGACTTTGCGGACGATAAAATTCTAGCAAATGCAAAAGTTGGCACTCCCTCTCTGCCTCACCCTGCATCTATCTATGAAGAAAGATGATTTCAAACAAGCTGGACTTCGAGGACCGTGCTGATACTAGCCAATGTCCCCATCCTCGACCATACGTACGCCCCAATCATTATGAAACTTCTGAGATGAATGTAAGCATGCAAAGGCCATTTCAAGGATCGTGATGTCCCCAAAACCAACAATTCGTTCGAATAAATTAAATGGACTGTCCACCAGAGAGGGAAAATAAAGCTGCCCATATGATGGATCGACTCTGCGGACGATAAAATTATGGCAAATGCAAAAGTTGACACTCCCTCTCTCCCTCCATCTGCATCCATCGATGAGGAAAGATGATTTAAAATGGACTGAACTTCGAAGACTGTCCTCATAGTAGCCAAAGTCCCCATACTCGACAATATGTACGGCCCAATGACTTTAAAATCTCTTGGACGAATGTAAGCATGTAAAGACCATTTCAAGGATCATTCTGTCCCCAGAGCCAACAATCCGCTTAAACAAATTGAAGGGACTCTGAACAGCCAGATCTGATGATAGCTAACATTTCGCTGATATGACAGGGGCAAAATATCCTTTCTCTATATGTATATATATATATATGAGTTTTTTAATACTGTATGAGAAGCAGCCACAGTGAAGGAACCAACCACTGGATGTTGCTCCCGAGAATCTAGCCCCGCACGTATAATAAAAACAAAATTAAACAGCATGAAGCGCCCGAGCGCCATCTCGATTCTATACTCGATATCGCCCGCCTACTATTTCCGTAATGATATCGATAACGAGCCATTCTTGTAAGCCCAAGGTACTCTTGCTAGGCACACACACACATACATGTATACCTGAACAGGTATAGCAGGTACTTATCTCACGGTCGGTTACGCCAAGCGCCCCGCTCCAGTTATTTATGTACATGCGAAAGCAGAAGCCATTTTCCATTCTCAATTGATACAAGTACGTCGTTCTCGAACACGAGAACCATCCGATTCGTCAAACTGACTGTTGGATCTTCATTTTTGTTTTATTTTATGTCGTGATTTATTTATTCACATTCATATTATTGGTCTGTTTCTCAGTACGAGGGGGAATTTTTTGTTGGGAGAATAGATCGAAAGCGACCATTACGAATCAATTGGTATGGGGAAAGACGAATGACAAACCGATGATGACGGTCTTGTTTGGTTAGGGTGATCATCAGAATCATGTGTTGGAATAGGTATCTGGAATTAGATTTAGACTAATGGGCATTACGCTGTTTGGTGGGTTAAGATTGCAATAAAGAAACAAATCAAAGATTACGTTAAAAAAAGGAACGAGCACAAACGAATGAAGGGATCAATAAAGAACGAAGAAAAAAAAGTGGACGAATGATGATGGATTCTGTGTAGGTTTTTGATTTTCATGAATGGTCTTCGCCATTCGTTATTATTTTCAATAAGCAATATATATCAATAATGATAAAGAAAAACTTTAAACAATAGACCAAATTAAACAATTTAAAAAAATTTACAAATAACGAAACAGGCCTTGTCTGTAAACCTGAAAATCTCTATCGCTACCTATGATGAAATGGTGAGGGATGATTTTGTCTGTAATTTTTCAGTTTTTAGAAAATCTAGTTACAGATCGTTCATCTTAACTAAATCAATCGAAAATGGACGGGGGGGAGGAGTGGATGACAGAGAGATACATTTTGGTGGGTAAGAAACCCACATGGTGAGATGACATTGGCGTTAGCATGAAGAAGAATAGAAAATCATGCAAACATTTCATAGGATATTTATTTGGTGATCTACGACCTGAAAATTGCAAAATATGATTTTGGATAGTAATGAAAATCAGAAGTTACAAAGAATCTCCGTTACATTCCAGCGATGCAAACTTCAATCCCATCATAGTGAAGCAGTGCGACCCCTTTTCAGCATGTCATCTAGGAAGTTCAGGATCACGCGTCGAGATAGGTATCTCGTTGATGTATAGCTTGGAGAAGAGAATCTGCCATAAGTTAGTCGAGAATACTAATTGGTTGATACAAATCTGAAAAGTAGTATTCCTTAAGTAAGCCTTGCGGGCTTTGACGACATCCCTTTTATCTTCACCCAACTGTCACTTCGCTCTTACCTTCCCCAACCGTCACTTCACTTTTATCTCCACCCGACTGTCACTTCACTCTTAGCTTCACCCAACTGTCACTTCACTCTTACCTTCACCCAACCGTCACTTTACTCTTGCCTTCACCCAACTGTCACTTCACTCTTACCTTTACCCAACTGTCACTTCACTCTTACCTTTAGCCAACCGTCACTTCGCTCTTACCTTTACCCAACTGTCACTTCACTCTTACCTTTAGCCAACTGACACTTCACTCTTACCTTTAGCCAACTGTCACTTCACTCTTTCTTTTATTCACATGTCACTTCACTCTTACCTTTAGCCAACTGTTACTTCACTTCTACCTTTATCCAGCTGTCACTTCACTCTTACCGTTAGCCAACTGTCACTTCACTCTTACCTTTATCCAACTGTCACTTCACTCTAACCTTTAGCCAACTGTCTCTTCACTCTTACCTTCACCCAACTTCACTGTTTCCAGTTTCTCAGAGACATTGGCAACTGTATCGCGTTTTCTCGAGGACACCGGAAAACTGTAGTAAACTTGTGCCAAGACAGCTGCACCAACCCTACCAGACTTTCCGTACGAATAACCTTCCAGCAATCGGCGCCAAACTAATCACAGGCCATGATCATGAATCGGCAGTTAAATTGGAACGATGATTCTTCGGTTGGCTGAGAAAGTTCAGCCAGCCTATCGAGTACGCTAATCTCTCCGGGGCCCCGAAAACCAATAATGCAAAAAGGTCATTAAAGAAGAGTGAAAAAAGATGCGGGAGGGGGGGGGGAGAGAAACATTGTGTTCCGATGAGTCTCGTAGATACGATCCGAGAATGAGGAGGCGGTTTCGCGTACGTTGCGAAATAATGATTCGGCATATATTCGATTGCGCGGAATTGGCATTCGTCGGAACGTAGGCGGTCCATTTCGCGGATGATACACCGTTGAGGCAATAACGTACAGTTTGGATACGTCCGCATATGGCGGTTATGGAGAAACGGCCGCGAGTGAACGGTGCAAAGGAGACGCGGCATTCGTATTAATCGTCATATGTGGGTAATCAAATTAATTGCCATCAAGCGTGGAGTAAAACGAACGTCTCTCGCTCCCGTGCGCGGCAATTTAATTGCAAAAAGGCGCGGAACGAGCAGCGAAGCGAGAGCGATCGAGCACTTTTGATCGTTCGATCCTCCATTGATCGCTCCATGCTGATAATAAAGGACATCCGCGCGAGCAGTCATCGACGCGAGTTACAGCCACTTACTTTGTAATAAGAGGGCACTCTTTTTGCCGACGGCCATTGCCTTACGGGTGCTGAGACCGCATACGCGGATGCCATTACTCCCCAACGTAAATCATCGCTCTTCCTTCCACCCTGCCGTCAAGTGGCATTCCCTTTTGGTCCTTTTCTTTTTCATCCAGATTTTATCGCGAAACGATCCAATTTTTCATTTTGAACGATACACAAGTTTTTTTTTTCTTTCTTCTTGTTTAAACGAATCAACGTAATCGAGTACATTAATACTTGACGTGCAGTTACTTTCAAACAAGCCTGATTGTTATATCGCTCCAGAGAGGTTGGCCCTTCGTGTTGGCCTGGTGGCGAAGCAGCTTTGACACGAGACGTTACTTGGATGGGTGACCACCGCTTAGGCACTGGATTGCGCATGAACCGTCTAGCGGACGGCAGCTTTACCGAGCTTCGGACGGTAACCCAAATGAACTTATAACGAAGAGATTGTGTTGATGCACGCGTTATATGTGTAGATTAGGGTGGCACAGATTTGAGCTCTATTTTGATTTTATTTTTCTTACCATCCAATTATCTTCTTTGAAGAAAAAAAAATTGTCACGAAAGCTGCGAGCAGTCGAAAAATATTTAGAGGTCGCTCAAGCCTTCCAAACATTCTAATTTTCATTGGAAAACCGATGTTTGTTTCGTTCACTTCTCACTCATGAGTTTTACGGTTTATCATTTTTAAATTGACCTCGCGAAATCTCGAACCGGCCAATGAATATTTATAGTAAACGCTTAAGGTTTTCGGGATTCAGAATTTCAGTGTGTTACATTCTCTGAATAATTGATTATAATAATTCGTAACAAACACCAAGTAGACGGCATGTGTTATTATATATTATTGTATTATGGCATCGCTCGTACAGCTACGAATGGTCCGCAGTTTGACTAACGAGATCAACTGTGGAACGCATTGCGATGCGCGGAAAACTGTTTTTAACGACAGAAGGAAAAGACAGTTAGTTGTTTTGAAAATTTGGAAATTTCGCAGCTCTTGAGCGACCACTAAATTGGTCGCTTACGCGACCACTAATTGGTTCATTGGCCGGCTAGAGATTTCGTGAGGTTAATTTGAAAATTATAAAGCGTAAAACGCATGACTGACAAGTGGAAAAAAAATCGAGTTTTTAATGAAAATTATATTTTTTGGGACACTCGAGCGACCTCTAAATATTTTTCGACCCCTCGCAGCTTTCGCGACAATTTTTTTTTCTTTAAGGGGTTACCCCCACTTGCGATTTTGAAAAATCGATTTTTTTATTGCATTTTTTTGAAGTATAAGTATCTGAGAATATGTCCTGAAAATTTCAAGTCGATCCGAACAAAATTGGCTGAGATATGAGCGTTGAAAGAGAAGAATCCGTGAATTGAAGAACTGAAATTGAAACTTTAAACGCGTTTTTCTCAAAATGGCATTTCTGAAGTCGGTGACCAAGATTACTCGAACACTAATGAACCGATCTTCTTGAAATTTTGCAGGCTTATTTAATACATAAAAATGTAGTCTTTAATCGTTGGCTTTTTTTTTCGAAAAAAATGGCCGTTTTATAGCCAAAAAACGGCCGTTTTTTTCGTTAAAATCGAACCATTAACTTTGACTGTCCGCCATTTTGTGAAAAATGAATATTTTTTAAAATCCTTCGATTAAAGACTAGTTTATACTTATATGTGACTAAATCCATCCGCATTTTTTTTTCAGATGATCCACTTCGCCGCAATGTTGGTCACCGCAAACTGTGTATATAAAAACATTATTTCATTGACGGCCATTTGCCACTAAACAATGTAATATTTTTCAATAAAAAAATTACTGAAAGTTCTTCAAGATGTGTTCTTTAAGATGGTATATTGATCGATTAAAAAAGTTTTGTAGTTTTCTTTAAAAAAATTCATGAAAAAGGCCTTTTTTGCGCTACAAGTGGGGGTAACACTTTAAAGAAGCTAATTGGATGGCGAGAAAAAGGAACAAAAAATAAAGCTCAAATTTGTGCCACCCTAGTGTAGATATTAGTAAAATGGTAACGATTCAAGCATGTTGTTCCTTAATCATACGATGGTTATTCCAATTCGTAATCATACTGAAAACAACGTTAGCAAGGTATTCAAAGTGATGAGGAATTCTCACATCCGTACTTCATGGCCTGTTTGTTGACTCTGGGACAAAGGTGGAGGACGCTAAATAAAATTGAATCTACTTGAAATACGCATGACCTGTGAGTCTCCATCGTTGGAATACAAGAAATATTCTTTTTTATTGTTTAATTTCTTCGTTTTCGTTATTAACCAAAATATGTTTTGCTGATTCAAGTTGTCGGTCTCCATCGAGGATCCTAGAAAATATTGGATGAATTTTAGTAGCCTACATCTGCCAAAAAAATGTAGGCAATTCAAAAAAGTTAATTTTTCGTTGCATTCTGACGATGCAAGCTTACACCAAACTTGTGACCGACAAAAATGCGGCATTTTCGTGACTTTGTCCGGGAAAACGTGGACAGGTTCCCGATGAATTTTTACATTAAAGAGTATAGTTTTAAGTATCTTTTAGAATGTTTGTATCGAACATATTTATAAATGTAGTAGATACAATAGTTGATGCGGACCGCTGTTTAAAAACGTTCTTCGCGGTGACCATTACTGCTTGAAAACAAATCAAACGCATTTAGTGTTTGCATGAAATTAGTATGCTTTTGGACGAAGGATTCAACAAAATATCAATTTTTGAACAAATGGCAGCAGTCCGGAGTGACAGCATTCATGTTCGGTGGAAAACCCCTTTATTTTCCCTGATAATAAACCATGCGCCGAAAGAATTCCTTTCTTCGAGCACTGCTTTTTGATATGTGAAAGAAACTTGTAAAATTTGAAGTTGACCGGTGCAGTAATTTTTGAGATATCGTGGTCACCGATATCGAAAAAGTCATTTAAAAAAAAGCCATTTAAAGTTTGCCGTTTCGCGAAACCTAAGGATTAGGCCATCAATTTTGAACGAATCGATTGAAAATTTTCGAAAAATATTTTCGAAATTTTATCTTTCGAGAATCCCTCGGAAATCAATAATCGATATTATTAAAAATGTCAGCAAGGTGTAAGCCCTTCGAACATACAAGCTAGTTCATTCTACCTCGTTTCATGCATCAATTTCCCAGTATCTTTGTACAATATTAATGTACGGACACAAAATGAGGTCTACCCAAAATAACCGTACAATTGTCCTCGAACCATCCCAGCGCGATCAAAGACAATCCTGCCGCCAAGAATTATGTTCATCATCCAAACTCAAAGTATCACAAGACCAAACGAAAACGCGGTTCTTGCGCTCATCAATGGTATTGAAGTTTGCATCGTTGGAACGCAACGAAAATGGATTACCTTCGACTGCGCAAGTTTTTTCGCCGATTTCCATTGTTCAAACAACTAAAAAATCGTCACATTTTCTTATAAAAAATTCGTGACCTTAATTCCCCCAAAAAAACTTCCGAACAATCATAAAAATGAATAAATAAAAAATAAACACAAGAATCATTGTTTTCCAACGATTCAAACATCAACGCTTGTCAAAGTGTATGTTATCCTTCAAAATGAAGAACTATCTTTCTCTACGTACCATTCGACACTAGAATCATATAGCACTGACTACAACGGAGCCTCACCAAAGTGCCCAAAATATTCGAGGTACCATTTAGGCCAGCCTTACGATGGCCATTCATTTCCTTCCAGGGAAAA
Organism: Ophion costatus; assembly: GCA_951751655.1. Taxonomy (NCBI): domain Eukaryota; kingdom Metazoa; phylum Arthropoda; class Insecta; order Hymenoptera; family Ichneumonidae; genus Ophion; species Ophion costatus. Next base: position 33,854,083 of record OX632361.1, read on the forward strand.
TGCAAACCTGCTCCTGCAACTTTTGCCAATACTCCGTCGTCGAATTCTCTCGCAATTGGCGTTAAAAAAAAAGGCTTGTAGAAAAAAAAACGGAAGATGAACGGAAAGTGTACTAAACGGGGATCTCGCATATGCGTATAGCGAAAGGATTGGAAACGTTCTCGCGGTTTGCGTCGCCGAGTGTCTCGAGTGCGCGTACATTTAGCGATCCACGAGCCGCTCGCGGCGTTGCGAATGCAATACAGGGAATGCAAAATGTCAGGAGAGAAGAATGGACGAAACAGAGTCCAGTCGACGTGACAGCAGGCGAGCGACAACTGGAAAAGGAAGTAAGAGCCTTCTCTCCTTCAACGTCGTCGACGAGCTCTTATGTGCTCTCTCTCTCTCTCTCTCTCTTTCTCTCTCTCGTTTGTTTCATTGCTTTTCTGCTTCCTTCAGGACCTTTATACCGCGTTGGCAAACCGTATACGAGGGCGTGAGGACTGCGAAGGGGGCAAGGAGGCCCGGGGGGGGGGGGGGCACGTAGAATGAGCCGGGCATAAGTACGCGTACGTAGGTCGTGGCCCGTGGGTTCGAGCAAAGAATTGCCAGTATTCTTGCACCGAGGAGTTTACAAGTCTCTCTCATTTGATTTTCTTCCTTGCCTCGTCGTCGACGTCGTGTCTCTTGTTTCGTTCTTTTTTCTTTTTCTTCCCACCCCCCCCCCCCCCTTCTCTTCAAAGCACTAGTTGCGAAGGATCCATTGTGAGAAAACGAACGTAAAACCAATCAGTGGAATAGCCTTTTTTCGCACGATCCATTTCCGTCTCTTTTTCCCTTTGTTTCTTCGAAGCATCTGCGAATGATGATTTGATCCGAGACAAAAGGTTAACGAGTAGTTTTGATTCGTGGATTTGTCGTCCTGAGGAAAAGTCGAATGGACAGCAGTGGCGTACCGTCGCTCGAAATGTCAGCCAGGTCAATGAGAAGCCGTCGGCAATCGAATCTTCAGTGGGCTTCAGTTTTAGAAACGTAGGGACGTTGCAATGTGCTTGGGAGATTATCGATTATTGTGAAGTTGGAGCACTTGGGAAGGTGGTGGGACCTGCGTTAAGTTTCAGCTTCAATGTTGTTTAGAAATATTTGAGAATTGTTTCGTTATCGTGTTTCGTCGTTTGTAAATCATTTATAATTAGGGAGACGTTGCTTCTGGGTATTTAGAATATTGTAATAATTAACGTACGTCGTTCTAATATTTGAAGACAGCCCCAATGACTTGGGAATGTTCCTTAGACTCGGAATATGAATTTTGAAGTTTCAACAAATGTATATTTATTGAGATGATTTCTATTATTCATTGTCCAGGCTATTTCTAATTGTTTAAATGTAATGTCCTATTATTTGGAACATTTTTATTAATTCGTGAATGTTTCTAACCCCTGCACACATTTCTAATGATTTAGCAGTGCTCCTTACGATTGAAAAATCATTTTGAACAAATCTCCAACTGTTTCTAATTTTAATTATGCAGATGTCATATCTAATTATTTAGCAATCATTTCTTATGATCCAGAAATGATGTCTAACTATCTAAAAATCATTTATAATGATTCCAAAATGGTTATAATGAATGTGTTGAAAGTGTTTGAATATTGAGCTAATTTCTGATTATTCATTATTTAGGTAGTTTCTAATTATTTACATATCATCCAATCCAATTATTTGGAATATTTCCAATTATTTATAAATGTTTCTAATCGCCGCACACATTTCTAATGATTTATAAATGTTCCCTGCGTTTTTAGAATCGTTCCTAATTCTAATCATTCAAACGTCACTCCTACTAATTATCCAAAAATCATTTCTGATTATTCAGAAATCATTTATAATGATCCAGAAATAATGTCCAATGATTCAAAAATTAATCAAAACATATTTCCAAAAATTAAAAAAAAAAAATCACGTCGAACTTTGGTGGCAACCGGACCGTGCGACTCGTTTAGTTCAATGGCAAAAATAAACGGATTTCGTGCTCCATTTTTTCAGACAAGCGGTCTCTTTTTTTTTTCATTTTTCCCACACGACCACGAAGCGCTAAAATCCCACGACTGCGTGGAGGACTCAATCAAGTTTCCACCGTGGACATAATCCCTCCCACAAATTGAAGAAAATGTGAGGAATTTCTCGCCAATCTAACAGGATATTTGCATAATTAATAGATAGGAAGACAGCGCGTGTGCCTTGAATTTATAAAGATGGTTTATGTGAAAAACTTACATCCTTAATGCACAAACCAGTATATAAATGTACACACCCGCACACACTCACAAGAATATGAAATAGCAGAACGGAATATCATCGCGTGATCGTGATTATTCGAAGAAAATTAAAGCTTGGTTGCAATTGCGATGGCAAAAAAAAACTAATAAGATAATCAAGGCACCATGGGTAGGAATACTGCTCATTATTTTTTTCTCGCTTGATTATAGAGACCCACCGCTACTTTCCTGCTCTCTCTCTCTCTCTCTCTCTCTCTCCCTCTCTCTCTCTCCGCGTTTTCTTTTTTTCCTCTCGACATGTCGACAGTCACTCCACACGTCACAAGAAGATTGGAAATTTAAAAAACTAAAAAAAAAGCACAAAATAACGATGAAGAAACTGGACAAGCTGGCAGAGGAGAAGGTGGAGCATTGAGATCGACGCGATCAGTTTATTCAACGTATGAATACGCTGCAAGTGCACATGGACATAATAACGACCGGTAGCTTGCGAAAAATTCATCAATCGGCGCACATCGCAGGTAATCGACGCAATTTACGTAATTAGGGGAGAGGAGTCTGCGTATGCGCATTGGCGATCGTCATTTCGCAAAACATTTCCGCTTCGTCGCTCGGAGCTTCGGCACAATAAGAAACGTTCCGAATATCATTCAAGCACTACGTCTTAATGATGGACCAAATGAGACATGGGCACTATAAATACGTTGCAAAGATGTGCAATTCAATCGTTTCGAAATGATAGCAGCATGGCGAAAAAAGAAGATTGTACATCTGCAAAGTATATTTTATTTTGCTGTAACTGTTTGAAGAGAATTAAATCTTTGCGTCGGAAGAATCAGGTCGTGGTGGAACAAAACTTGTGAATTTCTTGGAACTTCGTATCACGAGCTGGTCATTTGGAGAAAAAAAACTGCGGTTCGATGGATTGGATTGTGTATTATTTGTTATTGTCGATTATTGTTTGTTATTATTCGTTATCGTTGATAATATCAGGTGTTATGCGTTATTAAACGTTTTTTTAAACTGCGATTCCACGGAAAATCGGATCGATTCCTTCGATCTCGTGTTCCAAAGGCGTTCGCAAATTTTGCCACGGATATTTGGTTCTTTTGTTCTCTCACTTGCCCACGAGAAATATCAAGAGACGAGGCAGCGTCTAGACCCCAAGTAATACTATATATTACATATAAAATTTTGATGGATGCATTATATGTTATACATTTATATTGTCATATTATATATATAATGCATTTTACACGGATAATATATATGTGATATAATATAGAAAATATAGACGTTATCTAATTGTTGACTAAATGAGCAATTAAAAATAATAAAGAATATTCGAATCAGAAACAAAAAAAAAGGATACGTATATATGGATACACTGGTGGAATCAACTCTAGATACTTTTGATATAAATTTCCTTTTTTTTAAATATTCACGCAGAAAATGTATATTCTGCTAACAATAAGCCAAAATGATACTGTAATATTTGGATTCTAATGTATAACTTTTGTACTTAATATTTACCTCAATGAGCCTACTGTAGTAGGAATATAAAATACAAATGATTATAACGTAAAAATATATCATAAATGTGAAGTTTTTAAAATGTTCAAAGCTGACCAGATTTAATTCCATACAGGGTGTCCCAAATGTCACGCAACAATATGCATAAGCCGCGCATGTAAAATGTTGCGTGACATTTGGGACACTTTGTATATAGATACATATACGTGAATTTACTATTATACAATATAATTAATAAAATATTCACAATCTGTGTATACGTGCGTGTGTATATACTGCATACACATGTACAAAATGCAATTGCCAGAAAATTAATAAATAAAAAAAATAATGAAAATTTATAAAAATGCATCAACTCCTAAATGAATGTATTTATGTACACACTAATGGAATTAATTCTGGACGTTGCAAATTTTTTTGAATGTCCCTTTTAACGATATATTTTTACGTTATAATCACATATATTTCATGTTCTTATAAAAGTGCGCTCATTAAGTCAAACGTTATGTAGAATCTATATAGTAATTATCTATATAATAATTATAGGTTAAAACAAAAACATTACAGTATCATTTAAGCGTAACAGAATATATATATATATATATATATATATATGTGTTTCCTGCGTAAATATTAGAAAAAGCGTATTGATACTAAAAGTGTCCAGAATTAATTTCACCAGTGTATACATCCGTGTTCATACTACACACATATACAAAATATAATTGCGATAAAATTAATAAATAAAAAAGGAAATAAAAATGGATAAAAATCCCATAAATCCCATAAATAAAATCCCAAAAATCCCATAAATCCCATAAATAAAAAAGATAATGAAAATTGATAAAAATGCATCAGCTCATAAATGAATGTATTTATGTACACACTAATGGAATTAATTCTGGACGTTGCAATTTTTTTGAATGTCGCTTTTAACGATATATTTTTACGTTATAATCACATATATTTCATGTTCTTATAAAAGTGCGCTCATTAAGTCAAACATTATGTAGAATCTATATAGTAATTATCCATATAATAATTATAGGTTAAAACAAAAACATTACAGTATCATTTAAGCGTAACAGAATATATATATGTTTCCTGCGTAAATATTAGAAAAAGCGTATTGATACTAAAAGTGTCCAGAATTAATTTTACCAGTGTATACATCCGTGTTCATACTATGCACATATACAAAATATAATTGCGATAAAATTAATAAATAAAAAAGGAAATAAAAATAGATAAAAATCCCAACAAGCCCAAACAAACTCAGAGATGAATATATATTTATACTTATATGTGTGTGTACGTATTCTCAACGCGTGTGTGTGTGTGTGTGTGCATGTACAAGATTGGCAAACCACCATGTGGTTGCCGGCCAGTCGGAAGAGCCTCATCCGGCGCACGTTGAAAAATCTTTTTTTTCCCTTTCTGCCATTCTCTCGACGATCCTCGCTTCTTTTCTGTTTCAAGTACGCACGTATAAAATCGTGAAGCGACGGCCATACGAAAGGGGTAGGCGCTCGCGCGCTTATTTGACAGGTCCATAACCGCGTGAGTACACGAATACCTCGGGGCGTCTCGAGAATCGCGACGATTTCTCGTGTAAAACACGATCTCGTTTTGCTCGATACCTCAGGATCATATACGAATATAAAAGCGCCCGACTGCGTCTATATGTTCCGCCTTCACGATGAGAGCAAGAGAGAGGGAGAGAGAGAGAGAGAGAGAGAGAGAGAGAGAGAGAGAGAGAGAGAGAGAGAGAGAGAGAGAGAGAGAGAGAGAGAGAGGAGAGAGAGAGAGAGAGAGAGAGAGAGGGGAGAGAGAGAGAGAGAGAGAGAGAGAGAGAGAGAGAGAGAGGAGAGAGAGAGAGAGAGAGAGAGAGAGAGAGAGAGAGGGAAATAGAGAGAGAGAGAAAATAAAAAACGAAACGAAAA